>CM062810.1:496178134-496375988 GCA_031772625.1 Pinus tabuliformis | reverse complement strand
TAGGAATTTATGTAATATGGTACTTCAATCTGTATATCACCCTGTCATATGATGCCCACATTTGCAAGTCAAATTTGATCTGTCAACCGTCATCAGGTCACCAATTCCCACAGATTCAATTTCCTTGGCATGTCTGTAACTTGTTGAATTTTGAGTTTAATGTCAGATCGAAGTTTGAAAATTGAACCTTAGCACAAGAATTGCAAGTTAAACAAATGAAATTAAAATTTACATACAACATTTTGAATTTTGGACAAGAAAAACCCTCAACTCAATGCAACAATAATAAAAAATACACATTCAAACTGAAGAAAAAATCATGGAAAAAACCAGGGCACAAGAGGAAATTAAACAAATAAAACTAACAATCAAGATTTTGCATTTTGACAAAAAAACCCTCTCCAATAAATGCAACAAAAATGACAAAAAAAATGTTCAAATCCAAACAAAAATTATGGAAAATAAATGGGTGATAGAAACCTAAGGAAAAACAAAAAAAAAATAAAAAAAATGGCCAAATTTGATGCCCGTACTTGAAAACCATGCTATGCTGAAGAAACTTGGTCCAAACTTGAAATTTTATTGCTTGGGATGCTAAATTCCTTCACTTTTCTCCTCCCTTGCCCTTGTAGATGAGTTCTCCTCCATCTTAACTCTCACTCTTGCCCTCTTTCTGCAAAATGAACCAAAAAAAATTTTTTTTTTCTTGATTTTTTCAACTTGAAAAAATCACTGATGTTGTTGGTCGATAAAATCGCCGCCTTGAAAGAAAAGCAAATTTTTTTCAAAAAATCCCGATAATATCGCGATGTTCGCAACACTGGTTGAAAGGACCTAATAGGGTCCTTGATTAACCCCCTATTGAGCTTGGAGACACTTGTACATGCCAAAGCCCAATATGGAAGGGCATGCCACCATGAATTGCCCCATTGATACCATCACTTGTAAGCTCTTTTACTTGATTATTCTAATGATTTGCTATTATTGGAGGGCAAGGGGACGCATTCGATCTTTTGTAGGATTGCAAGTGAGTCTCCATTTGGTGCTTGGTCTCCCTATACAGTGTCCTATCCCTCCAGAGGGCCACGTTGACACTTGTAAGGTGAGCATTGAGAGCCATGGGTGTCCACCATAGCAGAGAGTACTTCATGAATCTCCAACGCCACTAATTACTTGCTTGTGTGCCACCTTTTGGATGAAGATTATGCACTTGGTTCACCATGCCCAATCGACTCAACACTTGCACACCATACACTTGATAGATATTCCAATGTCTAGAGGATGTCTCCCGCTGCAGAGGGAGGGCTTATATCGTCATCTTGGCCTTTACAGATGGCCTATAGGCATTTTCGATCCACTGGGAGTGTAATGACCATCTCGAATTACAAATAAAACACGATTATTAACATTCATACGAAACGTACATATGATAGCTACATATGCACACATCGAATGTACTGCGCTAGTATACATATGAACTTATTATGAAATTACCAAGTGAAAGATAAATGAATTAATTATGTTAAATTCTAAGTGAATACATAATTGACAAAATACTAAATATAATGAGTGAGGTACTTAATGTATGTACCATCACCATACATATATAACTATACAAAATACAAAGGAAATACATGTATTATATAAAAGGGGATATAATATATCTAATACAAAAATAAATTGAATAAATACAAATTATATAAAATATACAAAGGAATTATAGAAAAATATTATTATAAAGTTATAAGATAAAAATAAAAATAAAAAGAGAAATTATAATATACCAACTAAACTAACTAAAAAGAATCCATTATATATAATCATAATATAAAGTGACATGGAAATTTAAACATAAATTCAAATAAAGCAGATATTTTATAAAGAAGGGATTGCTGTCAACCACTAATTCAAGTGACGTATGCTGGCTCAATCTATAAATTTGAGCTTATCCCTTATCTCTCGGGAGAGGAACCTCGAACATGAGAGATCACCGCTTGGAGGCAGGGGGAAATTCTATTTAAGAAGGCAAAGGAAGAAGAATTAGAGGGAGGGAGGAGAACAATTTTAACACAGAGGTACAGATAGGAAGGAGTCTTGATTGTGCTGGAGTTTTTGGGCACGGGGATCAGATTGCTTCGATTGGAAAGCATTTTGAGACTGAGTACCTAGGTTGTACCCAGTTCGACAGGGAGGTTTTGGCCGTTTTGGTAATGCAGTCGGAAAAAGATTTGCAGCAGAGCAGACAGATTTGCAGTAGGGCAGACATGTTGGTATTCATTAGATAAATTGTTTAAATTCTGTATTTAAATCACATATTCTGGTATTTTATGAATAAATTATTATTAAACCCTCTCAAGTTTGAATTTAGGGCTCTTACGTGGAGACCCATGAGGATGTCCTTGTGCCCCCACGCCCACTCAGGAGCACCATAGGTTCTTACTTGGGAAACAACGGGCCAACCCCTTATCCACTATGTTTGGAGTCCATCTTCACAACATGGCACCCTTTGGACTTCATTTGGCCTTCTTAATGGCCCAACGACTCATTATGTTTATCATTCTGCTCTCTTGAGGGGTTTATCTTTATGTTATTGAGCTACTTGGTGGGCTTGTCACCAAAAGTATTGTTATTATGCACATTATTTTTTTCTAGGGGCTTAATTAGGCCAAATTAGCTAAATTGAATTCATCAGTGATGGTATAAATACAGTGAGGTGATTCTTTTGGATCATTATCACTTCGATTGGGTCATTAGCTCTTGTGAGATTTTCACTATCCCTTTTGGAGGATGAGTTTTGATGTTATGGATGAGATTTGATGTTTGGATCTATTTTTCTTGTCTTGGAGCTTCATTATTAGCATAATATGATGATTGGATATACTCTTTTGCACATGTAAGTACTCTTTTCATGCTTATTCTTGTTATTTACTTTGCCACTTGTATGTTGCTGGGATTTTCACTATACAAGTATGGAATTTACTACTTTCTTATGCGAAATTGTGGGAATTTTGAACTTTTATAGCATTGCATCATTGGATGGGCCATGTCTGAATGGGTGAATGTTCGTAGAGATTATTTGTTTAAAATATATCTTGATAAGTCATCAATTACTGCATATTGAAGCGTAAAGATCTCAAGTAGTTCCTCTCATGCCCTAATGCCATGCGAAGTTGCTTGAAAACCTCCTTGATTGTGTCAACCTATTCCTAACCATAAATTCTCCTAACTTCATCTCTGCCAAAGGACAGGGCACTAATCCTTCCATAGGAGGTCACCTTAAATGCATATTTCTCAAACCTCTCCTTCTCTTTCTAGGCCTAGCCTCCATAGGTCACCTAGGGCATCATTTATCTCACGTTATAACCATTAAAAGACTTTGATCTCTTGCCTATAACTGTGTTGAGGTTTCGCTAGAAGCGCTCCAAATTTCAAGAAAATTCGACGGTGGGATCTTGAGTTACATCAAGCCCTAGCTTGAAGATCGCTTCTTGCCCTTGGTTTCCCATTGGCTAGTGACCTCATTAGGATCATAACATTAAATCATCAAAAGAATTCTTTCTTTGATCCTCTTCCCTTCCTTAATTAGGTCAAGTACATCCTTGGTTGATCAACTCCATATCCTTGACCTAATTTTGGGTCTGGTACCACTCAAACCAGCAGGGGGCCTAAAGGGGTACGTAATAGGGCAATTGCTAGGTTAAGGGCAACGGTGGAGGCTTAGCCCATTGTCACCGCAACTAAGTCTTCCTGCTCTTTACGGACTTTCACTGATGAGAGGAGTCTTGGTAGTGTGGGGATCACATGTAAGGTATATGTCAGTGGATAGGTGAGAAGTGACCTTGAAAACCCCTTTCCCAAGGATGGATTGAAAAATGGAACTTTCTTTCTTATTAAGCAAGGAACTTGGTTCACTAGGGGTAAGGGGTGAGGATTGGAGGGTTCAGGGAGAAAGGATAGGCTTATAAACGAGGTTCTCAATCCCTATAATCCTTGGGAAACTTAGATTTCCAAATGGCCCTTGACAAATAATCTTTATTGAGGAGTGGGACCATACGGGGCCAAGTGGACCCAACCTAGGTTTGGGGATGGAATGATGTTCGTATCCTGGACAAGGTGAGGGGAAAGGACAAATTAAGAGTATTTACTTCAAAAGGTTGAATTGATCTTATTGAAGTCTAGCTTTGGGGATGCCTAGGAAAAATCCGATACTAGAGCTAGGGCTTGGGATTCCTAGAGATTCCACCATTAGAATTGCCTCAAATTTGGACGAGAGGGAGGGGACCCACCAACGCAGTAGCTTGTAGGAGATTAGAGTTTTTCCTTGAGTCAAGTCCTGGGAAATTGATGCCCTTGGTGACCTAATGGGGCTAGACCTGGGGAAAATGGGAAAGTGGTAAAAAGAGGGTTAAAATGATCACCCCTTTAAGGGACCAGTGCCTAATTCACTTGGGGATATGGAGTCAAGGATGATGATGAGTATGAACTTGGTTTCTTGATCAAGGAGGCCCAAAAAATCAACTTCATCCAATGTTGAGAGAAAGAAAAGAAACTGACCTTCAATATTTTATACTTCAAAACAAAAGATGCAAGCTTATCGAGACAAATAATCTCTAGGACATTTCATTCATATAACATTGGCCCATACATTAAATTAGCTAAAACATTCTCAATTCCACATTTCGATTATGCAACAACTAGCCCTCATTTTAGGAGTATGTAGCAACAAGAATAATAACATCAAAATTCACTTACAATGTTATAGAGTATATCCAACCAACATTTTGTTCACAAGACAAAGCTCCAAGGCAAGATAAATAGCCCAAATCCATACGTCAAAATTCATCTATCTCCAGAAAATATCCTCTAAGGAAAAATGCGAAATTCTCTATGACGAGAGATCCCAAGTCAGTGATGATCCAAATGAATGTATCTAACATCAATATATAGCCTCCTAAGGAGTTCGAATTAGCCTATGGGCCTACATTAGCCCCTAATGATAAAATAATGTGCAAATAAAACCCCTATTGGTGACAAGCCCATCAAACTAGCTCACATGTGGAAAATAAGCCTCACAAGGCACCGAATAATGATATGTACATGTCGTGGGGCCCTCCAAAGGCCTAATAAATGTCCTGAAGTGCCATACTGAGGAATAAATTCCTCGACATGTGATGGACAAGGGGGTGGCCCCTTGTTCTCCAAGTAGTAGACCTATGGTGCTCCTAGTTGGTCTGAGGGCACATAAATGACCCCATGGGTCTCCATATGAATCAGAGATGCCTGTAGATCCTCTGCAAGGGTCTGAGTGGTGGAATGAATGCTGTTGTGACATCATACATGTCCTGGGACACTTGTGAAGAGTGTGGGACTGCTGTGGGGTTTTGCTGGGCATAATCTACTAAGCATATCACCAGCATCCCAAAAGTGGATCGGTAGTAGTCTTTGAGCATCGATGGAGATCCGTGGAGTGTTGTCTGCTGCTGTGGAGGCCAATGGCTCTCTATGCACACCCTACATGTGCCAATGTAGACCTCTGAAGGTTAGGATCTGTATTAGGAGATTAGACCCAAATGGAAACCACCTGTAATCCTTCATAGGATCCAATGCGTCCCCTAGGCTTCCAGTACAACCAGTCATTAAAATAATCGGGTGAAAGAGTTTACAAATCATGGATAACAAAGTGGGCACTTCATAATGGCATGCCCTTCCGTAGTGGGCTTTGGCATGTGCTAGTGTCTCCAAGCTCCATAGGGGTTAACCAAGTACCTTATTAGGTGGTTTTAGCCTTAAAAGGGATAGTATGTCCAAGGTACATCCCTCTAATGGAGGTGGCAAGTGATAAATAAGTGGAATGGAGTAGGGAATGAGAAGGGCAATCCTGGGCCACATATTGGGGAGTACGGTAGCTAGATAAGGGGAAGCCCAAACCTGGGTATGTAATGTGTAGGAGGGAGAAATCATGGTACATGAGGTGCCCTGGTCTTGATTTTTCCACCCTTCTTTATATGCCTTTTGCCTTTTATGAATTGTATTTAATTAACTGCTCGAGGCTCAAAGGAGAAGAGCATGATGTGTAAGGTATAGAAGTGATTACCTCCTTTGAGGTAGGGCGGTTCATTGCCCTCCAGGGGTTGCGACAATCGTGGGTTCCTAATTTATAAAGGAGGCTCATCTAGGGCCTTTGGAACCAGGGTGATGACCATGGATTGGGGTAGAGCTCATGTAATGGCTTTTGCCCACATGTTTATTATTTTTGTCCCAACCATCTTTTGCATTTTGTGGTACAATTTCCTGTTAAATGTGACCAAGTTATGCTTTTTTCTTTTCTTTTAACTGCGTCAACCTTCGAGGCATCATTCCAAGCCTGACCCAAGGTGGGGGCGAGGGGATAGGGAGGCTGGCCCTATGTGGACCCAGGTGGAAGAAATGATGAATGGGGATAGTGAGTGGGAAAGGAGGAATATATGCGGATAAAGGAGCAGGACCACACACACAAAGTCAGGGTTTCCCAAGTAGTACCATCCTAGAATTAAATGGTCCATGAAAGAGATCCCACGAGACTAAGATCCAAGGGTAACATCCAAAAGATATCAAGGGGATGAGAGCACAAACTAAGCCCATCCTATCTGCCAAATTCCCCCTTAAATCCATACCCAAAAGTATCCATGATAAGTAAACCTAATACTCAATTACCAAATGACAAGACATACCTTCAGATTCGGGAGGCCCACCTTCAAACGTACAATCAATACAGGTGGGTGAGGGACCACATGGCTAGATCATGTGGCAAAGAAATGGCACAACGAGCTAGTAGGAGGCTGCAAGGTGTTGTCGGCTTAGGTTCATCATGGAGAAAAATTTCTCCTAGGGATATCACCCACGAAGTGGTGGGTAACATCTGGCTCCAACTAGGACGTGATGTCTAGGAGAAGTGGACGAGGCTGCTCGAACAGGTGGTCATGAGAATTCTAGCAATCTCTTGGTCACCGTAGACCTGTTATCTGCACATGTCAAAGATCAAAGCCGCGGGGCAACATGCTTTTCATTGTGTCTTATGATCACCCATGCTTAATGTTAGCCCATAAACCAACAAAAAATAAAATATGCAATTTTTTTTAAACCTAAATGCAATCTAATCTATCATGAGAAACATCATATGCTGTTAGTTCTAATGAGAAAATTAGCATGCAATGCATCCTACCCTAACATGCATATAGTACTATTAATATTAAGTGTAATCATAAAGCCAGTGCAACCAACATATCATCATACCAATATACATGTGCTTGCTAGTATGATTACTCATTTAGCAAATCCTAAAGAGAATGTGGGTACAATTATGTGGAGGATGAAGCGGGTGGGAGGCGGGAAAATATGATCTCCATTCAAGGTAAAAGGAAACCCTCGGAGAAGGAAAATAAGTCAATCTAGAAATGTAGGGCTTTCCCATACACAATGATGGAATGAAAGACCATTTTCAAGAACTCCCTATAACAATCATTGTTTATAATATTATGCTTTACAGATGCCACAAGGTCGTGATGAGAAGGGAACCAAGGGTGAGGGAAAGGCAGAGTGCAACAAATAGGTTGCTCACAGTGGTGGCCACATTGGAGAGGGGAGGTTATGGAGTGATCACAATCGTGAGGATGTGCCCAGGAAGATAAAGAATAGTCAATGAGGGGCTTTCCCTTGACACTATACTCAGAAGGGGGAAAGGGCTTAGGCTCACTTGAGATTATATGGCAAGGGGTGAGGGAATCACTTGAGGAAGACTCAAAGTGATGAACAAGAGGAAAAGGAAAAGGGGAGGGTGAAGTGTCATATTCAATGGGTTTTTCTTCCCCAAAATCATAATTTAAAGGTTCCAACGATTCGAATATGGAATCATAGGTAGGAACCTTATCGATTTCCTCATTATTAGTATCAAACGTTGGGTTTTTCCTAAAAGGATAATCGATTACTTCCAACCGCCCCTCTTCATGCAAGGGAAAGTTATGATTCTCCTTCTCAAGGGCATCAATGGGTATGTCATCATAAATAATGCCTGAGAGAAAGGGAAAACCAATCTCAGCCTCATCCTCTTTGTCGGTATCATAAATGGGAGCACAATTGAATTGAGGACCAACAATTTCCCATTTCTCCTTTTCAATGTGAAAATAATCTCCAATGTCATTTTCCAAGGAGCCCATGGGATCACCTTCCTCAAGGTTTTCAAAAGGCGAGTCATCAGGAGTGATATCCTTGAGAAAGGTAAGGTTGGTCTCATCTTTATTTTCCATAGCCTCATCTTCCCTAACATACGTGTTCATAAAATCATGTGGACCCAACAAAGACTCATCTTCAAAGCTACCTCCAAGCTCTTTAGCGAGATCTTCCTTCGGGGCTTTATCACATGTAACGGGAGGAGGGTTCTCTTTAGAAATTAAAGGGGAACTTGAGACATGTTCCTCACCTTTACCAAGATCCTTTTCAAGAATACTCCTTTCATTGTGTAGCTTTTCCATAGAGGCGTCTCTGAGATCCTCCCACTCTTCATGAGGGATGCCACCCCATCTTTCAGGAAAAATACCTTCAAATTTGTCATAATCAGTGGTAATCTCATGAGGGAGGGTATTATACCAATCTTTAACCTGACCTTCAAGTGATAAGGCCAATAATCTCATAATTGTGTTTTCATTGCCAATCCTTAGTGGGGCTAAGACCCAAAAGAAGTCATCAAGATGTACATTGGGATCTTGGTTGGGACTCCCTTTGAACTTAGGCATCCGACCTTTGATCCATGCTTTGATTTCTGGGTACTCTAGTACTTCTTCAGTACTAAGGTTTTCATAGGGAGAAGGGGAAAATCCTACTCCTCGAGATAGTCCATTTATTATGATTTTGCAAAAACAGAATTGCTAGGGTGAATGTAGATGCCTTAATAGATGCTTGCTTCACCCTACAAGCATTAACTTTGAAGTTGAATGAAGAACTGGGGCTTTGTTCTTCCAATGGAGTAGCTAATAATTATATGTAAATATGTCGTATGAGGAACAAAACACACATTTCGTGTCCCGACAACAATGCCAGAAATGTTATGACTTAAACCAGCAGGGGGCCTAAAGGGGTTCCTGACAGGGCAACTGCTAGGTTAAGGGCAACGGTGGAGGCTTAGCCCACTGTCAGCACAACTAAGTCTCCCTGCACTTTACGGACTTTCACAATGGGAGGAGTCCTTGTAGTGTGGGGATCACTTGTAAGGTATATGTCAATGGATAGGTGAGAAGTGACCCTGAAAAACCCTTTCCCAAGGATGCAGTGAAGAATGGAACTTGCTTGCTCTTTAAGTGTTAAATTGGCAACTAGGGCCAAACTCCATGTGGGTCATCTTATTTATGGCAGCTGATATTTTTCTTGGATCCCTCTCATCGAGAGGTGTAGGATTGATCTAAAGATCATCCGATTCCGATAAGTATTCATGGAGATATGAATTTATTTGTGTTATAAGACAATTCGTCAAGGTCGGCCAACAACCAAATAAACCCCACAAGTGCTCAACGTTTTAGTATAAAAGGAGATGACTTGAGAGTCATTTCACACACACTTCTCCTAAGATCTCTCTCCACTCGTCTGGGTTTTGTGGTTAGAGAGATCAAGAGGGAGAAGCCCTAGACGCAGTAAAGAAAGGGTTCTATACGTAGCAAATCAAGGTGCCCTAGACGCAGTTGAAGAGAGGAACATCTAGCCACAGTTGAAGGGGATCTAGTCATGCCCTAGCCGCAACAAAAGAAGGTCTAATGCAATCATATATTTGCAGTTGAAGAAAGGTTCCTATACGCTGTATAGAGGAGGCCTATCCGAGATCCTAAGAAGACCTAACCACTATCATATCAAGCCCTAGGCTCTACGCTGCCCTATGGAGAAGCCTATACGCTGTCCTAAGGGTGGTATGGATATACCCTAGCTGCAACAGCCTAGAAGAGAACAGGAGGAGTTCTGGAGTTTGGACAACGTGGAAGAAAGGGATCCGAAGTCTGCTACAGGAGGCCGAGTGGCTGAGGCAAGTGCAGATTGTTTTAGGGCTGGAACAATGATGTAAACAAGGTCTAAGTTTGCTGTGTAGAGGGCCGAGAAGGATGACTATTAGGCCGAGTTCCTAAGGGTCAAATATGTTGTTGTTTGGAAGTTGTTTGAGCACATTTTCGGAGGTCTGTTGCTACAACAATCTGTTGTGCTAGGCCGCAGGCCATAGCACACAACTAGAGGCTGTGTGAGGGCTGTCAAGGGTGGATAGTACCCTAAGCAAGCAACGTGGGTGAGGAGGAGACCTTTGAGGGTATGCCGTAACCCTTAAAGTGTTAGTTTGTTCACTGTGGGATGAAACTAGGGCTGCAGTAAGTGCCCTAACCAGGAGTGCAACAAACAACAGTGTAAACAAATGACAACAGTGTTTGGTGGAGGGATGTTGGGTCAAAGGAGTTGACCAGTTTGGATCAATTTTCCTTGCAGCCTGTTGGAGCCAATTGAGCACATTAGTACACCAAACATGCTAAGGTACAACATGTCTAAATAGGACAAAAATGCAACATGGTAAAGCATGGACATCTGCAAGCATGGTGATGCATGGAGCAACAAAGAAGCTTGATGGAGCAAGTAGACAGGACAAAAGTATGGCAACCATGGAATGGTAATATCACTAAGAATGGGACTACGGTATGGGATAACAGTGGCAGCATGAGGTCCAACAATATGATGATGAGTGCAACACGGTGAGGTGCAACATGATGATGAGATGCAGCACAATGCTAGGTGAAGAAGTCACCTTGGAGAAGCAGTTGAAGCAACATGTCTTCAACTGATCTCATGTAGAGATGATCTATTCTCTTATCCAGAAAGTCTAAGTGTTGACTTTTGTTGTAAATGTACTATTTCTCTCTCTCTCTCTCTCTGTTGAACTATTGAAGACATATAAGAAGAATTGATCAAGGGTTTCCCCACATTGGGGTTTGTCCCTGGCTAGCGCCACATCTTGTGTCCTCTTGTCTTGGTTTGTATTTTGCGATTTATGATTATGTTTTATCTGCAGTTTACTTTAATGCTGATGTGATTGCTAATCTGGAAAAGATATTGAGCTAACTATGAAAATTGAAATAAATTGCTCTAAGCATAAAACATACCTAAACTTAACATGGTATCAGAGCTGAGGTGAAGACAATGCCCAAGCAAGATTGAAGGAGTAGTCACCAAAGACAGTTGGGAAAGGACAAAGGATCAATGGATTCCTCATCCCTCTTCATATTCACCTAGGGTGAAATCGAAGCAGAGAACATTATCAGAATGGCGCAACGGAAGCTTATGATGGCCTACCTAAAGATCACTTCATTGGGAAGTCCAGATCTAAGGGTGGAAGGAAAGGAAGATGACTTTCTTAGCCATTATACGAAGGAGTGTCCGAATGGTAGGGACACATCACTTGATGATGATAACAATCGTTCCAGGGACATCTTGAATGATCAGAGGAATGACAGGTAATGTAGGTCATCAAGGAAATGGCCGACTCTTCAGAGAAAGCAAGGAACCCCAGGTATGGAAAATCAAATGTTGTTCCTGATACGATAAAGTTATCTTGTATTAGCCCTCTCCTTCAGATTCTGTGGCAACATGGATTATTGATTATAGTGCTTCAAGGCACTTCATCGGATAGAAGAGTGCTCTCTCGAATTTGGTAAGAAACAATCATGGGATTATACTTGGAGCTGATGCCACCTATCCCAGAAAGGGTGTAGGAAATGTTACCCCTCAATTGAATGAGGGTAACCCGATTCATTTACATAATCTCTTTTATGTACCTGATCGCAGGAAGAACCTGGTGTCCATTTCGGCAATGGAAGTCAAAGATTTCAGGGTGGCATTCATCGATGGAAAGGTACGTGTTTCAAAATAGAATTTTCAAAGATGCTTTTACTCATGGGTTCAAGGTTGGCAATTTGTATGAAGTTGTAGGATGGTCCATTGGGGACCATGTCAGTTGACACATCTTATCTATAGCACCGGAGATCTACTTATTGTGGGGCCCTACCCGATGTGAGTCAGATGGTGACTGGGATGCCTGAATTCAAAAAGAGCATGAATGTACGTGTTTGAGATGTACCGAAGGAAAATATCACAAGGGGACCATTCCCCTCATGTAGCAGGTGCACAGGCTTGGGACAACTCGAGGGGTTTGAGATTCATCGGGAATCCCATGTATGCAGGTGGAAGAAAGCCCTCTATGGCCTGAAGCAAAACACCCTGCGCATAGTATGAGAGGATTGATAGCTGTCTAATGAAGCTGGGATTCACTAGGAGTGAAGCTGATCCAAACCATTGCTCGAAGGTTGTGGATGATAGACCTCTCATACTGGCACCTTCTGAGGACGACCTATTTCTGGCAGGTGCAGACCCTCTCATTTGCAGAAGTAAGAGGGAGTTGGATTCCGGATTGGGAATGGTGAATTGCAAGCCCATGACTACCTCGATGGAGCTTAACTTTAAGAAGTTATGTGGTAGTGATGCCAGACCAGATTTGGGAAATGCCTCTAAGTTTCATAAACTCATTTGCATTGATGTTCTTGGTGAACTTCCGTTCAGACATATGTTTTGCAGTTAGCGTGATGAGCTCATAAATGGTTGAGCCTTGCTGGATTGGTGCCAAGAATATTCTAAGATATCTTCGGGCACAATCTCTCATGGATTGAGATACACTGCTAGAAATGTGAAGCTGCATGATTATTCAAATGCTGACTGGGCAGGCAGTGCGAAGGATCGCGGATATCATGGATGAGTAGGAAGCGGAAGTCGGTTGCTATAAGCATCGCTGAGACTGAATACATAGCTACGAGTATGATCTCGTGTGAAGCTGCCTAGTTGAGGAAGCTCTTTAGTGAACTGTTTGTACACATGATGAATACCACTGTGATTCTCTGTGACAACCAGGGGGGGATTCGATTGTTGAGGAATCCCGTATTCGATAATTGTTCCAGCAGATAGACATCAAATACTACCTTATCTGGGATATGCTGAGTCGATGAATGAGGAGGCCCCATCGCATTGAGACTAATGTACAGGTTGCAGACATTTTGTCAAAGCCCCGGGGAAAGGTCAAATCTGTGACTTTCTTGAATGACTTGGAGTCGTTGAGAGACCTTCTTATAAAGGTCCTGCATAAAGCAAGCATTGAGCTCTGAGAGCTCTGGGGGGCTTGGGGTACTTACTGGAGCAACACGCGACCATAGGGCGACTCACCGTCCCCTAATGGTGCGCTGTGTACAGGGTGAATGGCTCAGCGTTCCTTGTGACACACTGTGGCGACTGTGGAACAAGATGATTAGTTCTCTTGTGGGCAGGGATGATTAGTTTTCCCATGGCGACTGTGGGACAGGATGATTCGTTCTCCTGTGGACAGGATGATTAGTTCACTTGTCGAGGCATCCTACCCATGCAGTCTGGGACTCATGGGAAGCATCTCTCATCTGATCAATGAGCAGGGAAATGGGGTTAGGGACCATAGTAGTACTATCGATAGACGCATCGTTGTATCTATCGTACTCTCTATGCTAGGATGACCTCCATTGATCTGGGATCAGTATGAGTGGTTTGAGACACTCTCTTGTGATATTTGTTTGGGATCAATGAACTTGACTTTGGGTCAGTAAGAGTGGTATGACACACTCTCCTCATATGAAACTGACTTCGGGTCAATAGAGAATGGTATGAGACATTCTCGATCAATTCTTCTTCTTCATGGTTCAGCAGAGCCCAGTAGAGCAGAGCAGAGCCGAGCAGTGCAAGGCATTGATGGCAGAGATAGTATAGTCAAATATATGGATTAGTGGATGGAGTTCTCCCTAGTTGAGAGGGAGTGTTAAATTGGAAACTAGGGCCAAGCTCCATGTGGGTCATCTTATTTATGCCAGTTGATATTTTTCTTGGATCCCTCTCATCGAGAGGTGTAGGATTGATCTAAAGATCATCCGAATTCGATAAGTATTCATGGAGATATGAATTTATTTGTGTTATAAGACAATTCGTCAAGGTTGGCCAACAACCAAATAAACCCCACAAGTGCTCAACATTTTAGTATAAAAGGAGATGACTTGAGAGTCATTTCACACACACTTCTCCTAAGATCTCTCTCCACTCGTCTGGGTTTTGTGGTTAGAGAGATCAAGAGGGAGAAGCCCTAGACGCAGTAAAGAGAGGGTTCTATATGCACAAATCTAGGTGCCCTAGACACAGTTGAAGAGAGGAACATCTAGCCACAGTTGAAGGGGATCTAGTCATGCCCTAGCCGCAGTAAAAGAAGGTCTAATGCAGTCATATATTTGCAGTTGAAGAAAGGTTCCTATACGCTGTATAGAGGAGGCTTATCCGAGATCTTAAGAAGACCTAACCGCTGTCATATCAAGCCTTAGGCTCTACGCTTCCCTATGCTGCCCTGTGGCGAAGCCTATACTCTGTCCTAAGGGTGGTATGGATATACCCTAGTTGCAACAACCTAGAAGAGAACATGAGGAGTTTTGGAGTCTGGAGAGCGTGGAAGAAAGGGATCTGAAGTCTGCTATAGGAGGCCGAGTGGCTGAGGCAAGTGCGGATTGTTTTAGGGCTGGAACAATGATGTAAACAAGGTCCGAGTTTGCTGTGTAGAGGGCCGAGAAGGATGATTGTTAGGCCGAGTTCCTAAGGGTCAAATACGTTGCTGTTTGAGCACATTTTCGGAGGTATGTTGCTACAACAATCTGTTGTGCTAGGCCGCAGGCCATAGCACACAGCTAGAGGCTGCATGAGGGCTGTCAAGGGTGGACAGTACCCTAAGCAAGCAGCGTGGGTGAGGAGGAGACCTTTGAGGGTATGCCGCAACCCTTAAAGGGTTAGTTTGTTGACTGTGGGATGAAACTAGGGCTACAGTAAGTGCCCTAACCAGGAGTGCAACAAACAACAGTGCAAACAAATGACAACAGTGTTTGGTGGAGGGATGTTGGGTCAAAGGAGTTGACCAGTTTGGATCAGTTTTCCTTGCAGCCTGTTGGAGCAAATTGAGCACATTAGTACACCAAACATGCTAAGGTACAACATGTCTAAATGGGACAGAAATGCAACATGGTAAAGCATGGACAACTGCAAGCATGGTGATGCATGGAGCAACAATGAAGCTTGATGGAGCAAGCAGACAGGACAACAGTATGGCAACCATGGAATGGTAATATCACTAACAGTGGGACAACTGTATGGGACAACAGTGGCAGCATGAGGTCCAGCAATGTGATGATGAGTGCAGCATGGTGCAACACGGTGAGGTGCAGCATGATGATGAGATGCAACACAATGATAGGTGAAGGAGTCACCTTTGAGAATCAATTGAAGCAGCATGTCTTCAACTGATCTCATGTAGTGATGATCTATTCTCTTATCCAGAAAGTCTAAGTGTTGACTTTTGTTGTAAATGTACTACCTCTCTCTCTCTCTCTCTGATGAACTATTGAAGACATATAAGAAGAATTGATCAAGGGTTTCCCCACATTAGGGTTTGTCCCTGGCTAGCACCACATCTTGTGTCCTGTTGTCCTGGCTTGTCTTTTGTGATTTATGATTATGTTTTATCTGCAGTTTACTTTAATGTTGATGTGATTGCTAATCTGGAAAAGATATTGAGCTAACTATGAAAATTGAAATAAATTGCTCTTAGCATAGAACATACCGAAATTTATCATTAAGCAAGGGACTTGGTTCACCAGGGGTAAGGGGTGAGGATTGGAGGGTTGAGGGAGAAAGGATAGGCTTATAAACGAGGTTCTCAATCCCTATAATCCTTGGGAAACTTGGATTCCCAAATGGTTGTTGACAAATAATCTTTATTGAGGAATGGGACCACACGGGGCCAAGTGGACCTAGCCTAGGTTCGGGGATGGAATGCAACAACCAATGATGTTCTATCCTGGACAAGGTGAGGGGAAAGGACCAAACAAGGATATCTACTTCAAACCTTCAAGCATTTATACTTCAAAGAAAACGATGCAAGCTTATCGAGACAAATAATTTCTAGGACATTTCATTCATATAACATTGTCCCATACATTAAATTTGCTAAACATGCTCAATTCCACATTTCGATTATGCAACAACTAGCCCTAATTTTAGTAGTATGCAGTGACAAGAATAATATCAAAATTCACTTACATTGTTATAGAGTATATCCAACCAACATTTTGTTCACAAGACAAAGCTCCAAGACAAGATAAATAGCCCAAATCCATATGTCAAAATTCGTCGATCTCCAGAAAATATCCTCTTAGGGAAAAATGGGAAATTCTTTATGAGTAGATAGTAGAGAGATCCCAAGTCAAGTGATGATGCAGATGAATGTATCTAACATTAACATATAGCCTCCTAAGAAGTTCGAATTAGCCTACGGGCCTACATTAGCCCCTAATGATAAAATAATGTGCAATAAAACCCCTATTAGTGACAAGCCCACCAAGCTAGCTCACAAGTGGAAAATAATCCGCACAAGGGGTGAAATAATAATATGTACATGTCGTGGGGCCCTCCAAAGGCCTAATAATGCCCTAAAGTGAATAAATTCTTGGAATATGATGGACAAGGGGGTGGCCCTTGTTCTCCAAGTAGTGGACCTGTGGTGCTCCCAATGGGTCTGAGGGTACATAAATGACCCCATGGGTCTCCATATGAATTGGATATGCCTGTAGATCCTCTGCAAGGGTTTGAGTGGTGGAATGAATGTTGCTGTGACATCGTACAAGTCCTGGGACACTTGCGAAGAGTGTGGGGCTCCTGTGGGGGCTTGCTGGGCATAATATACCAAGCATATCACCATCATCCCAAAAGTGGATCGCTAGTAGTCTCCGTGGAGTGCTGTCTGCTGCTATGGAGGCCAATGGCTCTCTATACACACCCTACAGGTGCCAATGTAAACCTCTAGGGGTTACGATCCTGTATAGGGAGACCAAACCCAAATGGAAACCCTCTGTAATCTTGCATAAGATCCAATGCTACCCCTAGGCTTCCAGTACAAATAGTCATTAAAATAATCAGGTGAAAGAGTTTACAAATCATGGATAACAAAGTGGGCACTTCATAATGGCATGCCCTTTCGTAGTGGGCTTTGGCATGTGCTAGTGTCTCCAAGCTCCATAGGGGGTTAACCAAGTATCTTATTAGGTGGTTTTAGCCCTTAAAGGGGATAGTATGTCCAAGGTACATCCCTCTAATCGGTGTGGAAAGTGATAAATAAGTGGAATGGAGTAGGGAGTGAGAAGGGCAATCTTGGGCCACATATTGGGGAATAGGGGTAGCTAGATAAGGGGAAGCCCACACCTGGGTATGTAATGTGTATGAGGGAGAAATCGTGGTACATGAGGTGACTCGGTTTTGATTTTTCCACCCTATTTTATGTGCCTTTTGCCTTTTATGAATTTTCTTTAATTAACTGCTTGGGGCTCAATGGACAAGAGCATAATGTGTAAGATATAGCAGTGATTACCTCCTTTGAGGTAGGGCGGTTCATTGCCCTTTAGGGGTTGGGACAATCATAGGTTCCTAATTGATAAAGGAGGCTCATCTAGGGCCTTTGGAACCAGGGTGATGACCATGGATTGGGGTAGAGCTCATATAATGGCTTTTGCCCACGTGCTAATTATTTTTGTCCAAAGCATCTTTTGCATTTTGTGGTACAATTTCCTGTTAAATGTGGTCAATTATGCTTTTTTCTTTTCTTTTAACTACTTCAACCTCTGGGACATCATTTTAGGCCTGACCCCAGGTGGGAGTGAGGGGATAGGGACGTTGCCCCTATGTGGACCCAGTATGGAAATGTGGACCCAGGTGGGTTAAATGATGAATGGGGTATAGTGAGTGGGAAGGGAGTAATATATGCGGATAAAGGAGCAGGACCCTGCACCTAAAGTCAGGGTTTCCCAAGTAGTACCATCCTAGAACCAAATGGTCAATAAATGAGATCCCACGGGACTAAGATCCAAGGGTAACATCCAAAAGAGATCAAGGGGATGAGAGCACAAACTGTTAAGTTATGGTATGTTCTATGCTTATAGCAGTTTACTTATCTTTCTTATTATTATCCACAGATTAGCAATCACATGTACATAAAGTAAAGTGCAGATAGAACATTAAACGATCGACAGAAAACAAGCCAAGACAAGAGACACAAGATGTGGCGGCTAGCCAAGGACAAACCCCAATGTGGGGAAACCCTTTGATCAAATCTTTCTTTATCTTCAATAATTCAGCAGAGAGAAATAATACATAAATTTGATTTACATTAGCAGCAGCAAACCCTAGATCAGCCAAAACTAGGGCAGACAATATCTTGCAAACCGACCGACGGATCGGCTTGATTCCTTCACCAAAAAATGCGGCCTTCAGAGGAGATCCAGATTCACCTACAACCACTGTTGATAATATCGGCGATATATCGGTGATATTCGGAAATATCGCGATATTTTCGGCAAAACGATATATCGCCGAGAAAATATCGCGATATTTTCAAAATATCGGCAAATATCGGAAAATATCGGCAAAATATCGCGATATTTTGAAATATCGGCAAAATATCGGCTATATTTAAAAATTTGAAAAATTATTTTTTATGCTTGCCGATATTTGCCGATATTTTGCCGATATTGCCGATAAGATATTTTCTGGACCCTCGCCGATATTTTGCCGATACCGATATTTTCAACACTGCCTACAACGCAGTTCTGGGGAGGGAGTTTGATGGTCAACGTTGGTCAAACTTCTGATTTGTCGTTGCAGCCCTAAATTCTGCGTCTTCCTTCCACACGTGTGAGAGAAGAGTCTCTTTCTGTGCAGTAGGAAAAGAGCCTCTTTTCTGCGCAGGAGAGAGAGAGAGATGTGATCAGTTGAGTGAGTCCAAATGAGGAAAAGACCTCCTGTATTTATACACAACTGTTGATGATTAAATAGATGCGACTGTTGGGCTTCTGAGCCTACATGAGTTGTTGGTGGGCTTGATAATTATTCCATAATCAAAATAAATTCATATCTCCATACATACTTATCGGAATCGGATGATCTTTAGATCAATCCTACACCTCTCGACAAGAGGAATCTAATAAGCATATTATCATCCATGAATAAGATGACCCACATGGAGTTTGGCCCTAGTTGCCAATTTCAACACTCCCTCTCAACTAGGGAGAACTCCATCTGCAATTCGTCTGTCGGTCGCTACTATTCATCCATCAAATGCACTGCCTTGTACAACTTGACCCCTGCTCTGCTCTATTCTGCCTGCTTTGCTCTGATCTGTTCTGCCTTGTTCTGATCTGCTCTGCTCTGCTCTGTTTTGCTCTACTCTGCTTTGTCCGAATTATGAAGAGGAAGAAATGATCGAGGATGTATCATACCATCCTCCACTGACTTAAAGTCAGTTTCAGAGTGTGTACCACTAGTCCCAGACTAGTCCTCAACCGACCCAAAGTCAGTGTCATAGTGGGTACAACTCCTACCACTGGTCCCAGACCAGTATCATTGATGCCAGATCAATGAAGGTCATCCTAGCATATGGAGAATGGTAGATACAACGATGCGTCCATCGATACTACTATGGTCCCTATCCTCATTTCCCTGCTCATTGATCAGATGAGAGGTACTTCCCATGAGTCCCAGACTGCATGGGTAGGATGCCTCGACAGGAGAACTAATCAATCCTGTCCTCACAGGAGAACTAATCATCCTGCTACACAATTGTCATGGAGAACACATCATCCAGACCTCACAGGAGAACTAATCATCCTGCTACATAATCGTCATGGAGAACACATCATCCAGACCTCACAGGAGAACTAATCATCCTGCTACATAATCGTCATGGAGAACACATCATTTAGACCTCACAGGAGAACTAATCATCCTGCTACATCACTGTCATGGAGAACACATCATCCAAACCTCATAGGAGAACTGATCACCCTGCTACATAGTCGCCACGGGGTGTTACAGGGAAAGTTTTCATTCTTTTACCTTGTGGTCATATGTCGCTCCAAGAAATATCTCGCACCCCTCCCGGAGCTACAAGAGCTCCATACATCATACAGGACCCTCATCAGAGGGTTTCTGAACGACACCAAGTCGTTCTCGGAAAGTCAAAAATTTGACCTTTCCTAGGGGCTTTGTTAGAGTGTCGGCGACCTGTTCATTTGTACCGATATGGAGCCTTATAGCTCCCCGCTGCACCATATCTTGAATATAGTGGTATCTGATATCGATATGCTTGGAGCGATTATGAAATACAGGATTCTCTGACAAACGAATCCCACTTTAGTTGTCACATAGGATCATGGTGGTATCTAATGTAAATCCAAGCAACTCATTGAAGAGATTTCACAACCAGACTGCCTCACAGGAGGTCATGCTAGCAACAATATACTCTGCCTCGGCGGTACTTAGAGCCACCGACTTTTGCTTCTTGCTCATCTAGGATATCGAAGCAGATCCTAAGGAGAAACAACACCCAAAAGTGCTCTTATGATCCACCACACTGCCTACCCAATCAGCATCGGTGTATCCAAGTAGTCTCACATCTCCGACAGTGTATCTTAGCCCATATGTAATTGTGCCACGAAGATATCTTAACAGATTCTTGGCACCAATCCAATGTATGTGATGAGGTTCAACCATATGTTAACTTAAGGTGTTGACTGCAAAGCATATATCTGGACAGGAGTTCACTAAGAAGTTAAGAACATTAATGCTCCGATGAGTTGCTGATACTCAGTAGCATTTCGTAAAACAAGTCCAGCAACACTACCGCTTAACTTCTTGAAGTCAAGCTCCATCGGGATAGTTACAGGGTTGCAGTCTACCATACCGAATCTTTCAATATCTTCACCACATATTTTCCTTGAGATAGGAAAATTTCACTTGGTTTCTCCCAGATTTCAAGTCCTAGGAAATAGTGCATTAGTCCTAGGTCCTTCATTTCAAATTCAGAAGCCAACTCCCTCTTACATTTGTGAATGAGAGGGTCTGCACCTATTAGAAAGAGGTCATCCACATATAGCACCAGTATGAGAGGTTTGTCATCTTCAACCTTAAAGTAGTGGTTAGGGTTGGCTTCACTCCTAGTGAATCCCAGCTTCATCAAGTAGCTGTCGTACCTCTCATACCATGCTCGGGGTGCTTGCTTCAGCCCATAGAGAGCCTTCTTCAACCTACATACATGAGATTTTCGATCATAAATCTCAAATCCTTCTGGTTGCTTCACGTAGACCTCTTCTTTGATCGAACCATGCAAGAACACAGTCTTGACATCCATCTGATGTAGGTTCCATCCTTGTGAAGCCGCAAGGGCTATGATCGAGTGGATGGTGGTATATCTGGCAATAGGTGCAAATATCTCGTCATAGTCTATACCTTCCTTATGGGAGAAGCCAGGAGCGACAAAACGATCCTTATATTTTTCCATACTTCCATTTGGTGCATGCTTTATCTTGTAAAGCCATTTAGAAGTGACAACTGTCTTGTCCTGGGTTGTGGGAACTACTTCCCAGACATCATTCTTCATAATAGACTCATATTCTTTGGTCATAGCATCCTTCCATACTTGATGCTTGACAACATCTGAGAATGATGAAGGCTCATTTTGTATGATCGTGCTCATGATGGTCAGGTATCCTTGATACTTGTTGGGTTTCTTACTTTCGTGGAAGGTTCCTTGGGGTGCTGTGTGTCCTTTAGCATCATCGAGTAGCCCCCTAAGCCAAGAGGGCCTGTTCCTAGAAGAGGAAGGCTCAGGTGGATCAATAAGATCCATGGGTTCTTCCACATCAGCCATTGTTTCATCATCCTTTTCTTTCGGTTCCCTGGGGTTGGCTTCTTGAGAGCTCCTCAAAGTCGGAAGATTGTCCACCTTGCTGAGGGCCATATCTTCGTTAAAGGTGACATCATGACTAATCATGACTTCCCTTTGATCGGCTACATAGATTCTATAGCCCTTAGTATTTTCACCATAGCCCACGAAGATTCCTTTCTTTCCAGATGCACCCAATTCATTCCTTTTCTCTTTCGGCACATGAAAATATACAGGGCTTCCAAAAATTCTAAAATGAGATATGTCAGGGTTCTTACCGATGAACATTTCTTCAAGAGTCTTGGAACCCAATGCTTGATGAGGGCATTGATTTTGTACATATACGATGGTGTTTGCAGCTTCGGCCCATAGAAACTTTGAAAGTCTTTGATCATGGAGCATGGCACGGATAGCTTCCACAATCGTACGGTTCTTCCTTTCCGCCACACCATTCTGTTCAGGAGTATATGGTGTAGTAGTCTCCCTCTTGATGCCAGCCTCTTTAAAAAAGTCATGAAACTCGTTAGATTCATATTCAGTCCCATTATCAGTACTTAAGATCTTGATCTTCTTTTCGGTTTGATTCTCGATCAAGGCTTTGAAGTGTCGAAACTAAGAGAACACTTCATCCTTCTTTTTCAAGAAGTATATCCAAGTCTTTTGAGAATAGTCATCTGTAAAAGTAAGGTAATATGAATATCCTCCCCAGGAGTTCACAGGCATCATACCAGATATGTCTGAGTAAACCAGTTGTAATATATCAGAGGTCTTGCTTTGGCTTGAGGGGAATGGTCCCCTTTTGAGCTTTCCTTCGGCACATCTTGGACATACACCTTCTTTCTCTATTCGGAATTCAGGCATTGCTGTTACCATTTGTCTTACATCGGGTAGAGCTTTATAATGAAGGTGGGCAAACCTCCAATGCCAAAGTTCGGACTGAAGAGATGTGTCACAAGACGTGACACCTAGCGGACTTCCACCGACCTGATATAATGAATCAACTCGAAACCCAAGAGTGAAGGCATCTTTAACATTATTTTAAAATAGACGTACCTTGCCATCACTGAAGGTCACTTTGTAGCCTTTGTCTTCCATTGCCGAGATGGACACCAGGTTCTTTCTGAGGTCAGGTACATATAATACATCCTATAAGTGTATCGTATTACCTTGATTCAATTTAAGAGAGACATTGCCTACACCTTTCACGGGATATTTCATATTATCTCCAAGGACAATTTCCAGGTTAGTTTCTTTCTGAGGCATCACTATCAATGAGCCAAATTCCCATTAAGTCCGAAGGAGCAGAGGTAGATAGAGCAGCTGGTAGATAATATTCGTCCTGCTTATTTTCAACAGTGTTGGATTCATACCCGAAATTTCTAGCCTTCTTGAATGGTTGTCTTCTTCCTTGATTTCCAACACTCCTTTTACCTTTGCTATTAAATTTGCCATTCCTTTGATTGCCATGAGAGGGATTTTGATCATCGTCCCGGTGTGAGTCCCTTCTATCAGGGCACTCCCTTGCATAGTGACCTGCTTTATCGTAAATGTAACATTGTCCTTTTCTTCCACCCTTAGGTCTAGCCTTTCTTTTTGATTTAGTCCCAGAATTATTGCTTTTCTTAGCATGAGAAGAAAAAGAAGTAGGAGGACCTTTAGGCATGGACATTTCTTGCTCTTCTACCCTTGTTTCTTCTTGAATGCATCTAGCCATTAATTCCTCGAAACCAGGAATTACATTATTGTTCAGAAGAGTAGTCCTGAACACGTACCATTCGGATGGTAATCCTCCAAGAGTCGTGAGTGCCATTTCCCTATCAGTAATAGTCTCCCCAATAGATAGGAGATCGTTCCTGATCTCGGTGATTCTTAAGAAGTATGCTTGCATACTCTCATCTTTGCCCTTCTTAATTTCCTTCAGCTTATTTCTAAGAAACAAAACTTGATTTGCATCATTAACTTTAAATAAACTCACCAGTCTATCGTAGATTTCCTTAGAGGTGTTCAGGTCGGAGATGTAGGCCACCAAGCGCTTGTTGATAGAGTCCCAGATGATCTTCTTTGTTTTGACTTTGCCGGTTTTCCATTTGTTCCTGGCAGCAGCGGGTGCATTTGATGGAGGCTCAACAATATTGCCTCTCACATGGTCCAACACTCCTTGATCTTCTAAGGTTAGATCGAGAGACATCTTCCATCTGTGATAGTCAGCTTTCTCACGGAGCTTGTCTTCAGTAGGGAAGAGTGTTGAGGACCCCATAGTTCTTTTAGGATAGCCTTGCCAATCTTCTCTTCGGTGATTGCTCTTGCTCTTGCTCGGGCTTTGTCTTCACCTCAGCTCTGATACCATGTTAAGTTATGGTATGTTCTATGCTTAGAGCAATTTACTTATCTTTCTTATTATTATCCACATATTAGCAATCACATGTACAGAAAGTAAAGTGCAGATAGAACATTAAACGATCGACAGAAAACAAGTCAAGACAAGAGACACAAGATATGGTGGCTAGCCAGGGACAAACACCAATGTGGGGAAACCCTTTGATCAAATCTTCCTTTATCTTCAATAATTCAGCAGAGAGAAATAGTACATAAATTTGATTTACATCAGCAGCAACAAACCCTAGATCAACCAAAACTAGGGTAGACAATATCTTGCAAATCGACCGTTGGATCGGCTTGATTCCTTCACCAAAAAATGCGGCGTTCAGAGGAGATCCAGTTTCAGCTATAGTGCAATTCTGAGGAGGGAGTTTGATGGTCAACGCTAGTCAAACTTCTAATCTGCAGTTGCAACCCTAAATTCTGCGTCTTCCTTCCACACGTGTGAGAGAAGAGTCTCTTTTTGCGCAGTAGGAGAAGAGCCTCTTTTCTGCGCAAGAGAGAGAGAGAGATGTGATGAGTTGAGTGAGTCCAAATGAGGAAAAGACCTCCTGTATTTATACACAACTGTTGATGATTTAATAGATGCAACTCTTGGGCTTCTGAGCCTACAGGAGTTCCTGGTCGGCTTGATAATTATTTTATAATCAAAATAAATTCATATCTCCATAAATACTTATCGGAATCGGATGATCTTTAGATTAATCCTACACCTCTCAGCGAGAGGAATCGAATAAAAATATTATCAGCCATGAATAAGATGACCCACATGGAGTTTGGCCCTAGTTGCCAATTTTAACACAAACTAAGCCCATCCTTTCTCCCAAATCCCCCCATGAATCCATACTTAGAAGTATCCATGGTAAGTAAACCCAATACTCAATTACCAAATGACAAGACAAACCTTTAGATTTGGGAGGCCCACCTTCAAACTTACGATCAATACAGGTGGGTGTGGGACCACATAGCTGGTTCAGGTGATAGAGAAATGGCACAACGAGCTAGTAGGTGGTTGCAAGGAGCTGCTGACTGCCGACTGAGGTTCATCATGGAGAAAAATTTCTCGTGGGGATATCACACACGAAGTGGTGGGTAACGGGGCCCACTTTGCCCTTTGTGGTCCCGCAAATTGTTGACACCAATTCCACAAAGTTCACTTAGAAGCAAAGCATTCATAGTTCCTTTGAGTCTAAGGGCTTCCTTGATAAGATATATTCTCAAACCCTAATCTCAAAGACATTCTTAGCCCTTTCTAGAGAGCCCATCACCTTGCTTCCAAACCAAGCAATCCATTTAGCTCTCTTGTGAATAGGCTTAGGAATCACTTCCTTATCATTGACCATATATTCTTGTAATTCCTCATATACCAAGACTCCTCCCATTGATGAAAGTCCGTAAAGAGCAGGGAGTCGTAGCTGATGTGATAGTGGGTTATCGCTCCATTGTTGCCCTCAACCTAGTAGTTGCTCTATAGGAACCCCTCCTAGGACCCGTGCTAGTTTGAGCGGTAACATTTTGACACCGTTGCTAGTGAAACGAGATGCGTGTCTTGCTCTCCATATGAAAATATTGATATATCATTCTTGGCGACTCCATTGGAAGAACGAAGCCCTAGTTCTTCAATGTTCTCTAAGGTCAATGCTTGTAGGGTGAAGTAAGAATTTGTTAAGACAATTTCATTCACCCTAGTGACTCCCATGTCATTAAAGGCCCAACAACATGTTGACACATATATTTCTGCCGTAGATATGACAGGGACCCTAAGATATCCCTCATCGGAATCCATGAAGGATATGCCAATGTTTGATGGGGATCCGCATTTCGCAGCCAATTGTGTTGTAAGGTTCATGAGGTGTCTTTCAAGGCAAAATATAACTCAACCTTGTGACCAAATGGAATTGTTTGTCCTATCCATCACCCCCAATACAGTTTGGCTTGAGTCATATGAGTCTAAAAGCATTCCTTCTCTCTCAATGTTGGTTGTACATTTCCTGTTGCATGAAGGGCTGAGTTTCCAATCTCATGAAGGCATATGCCAAATGTTGGACGTGGCACTTCGAGAGGAGGAAGTTTTTGAATATGTTTTTGTGCTTGAGGAAGGATATCCTGATCATCAAAGTCAAGTTATCAACGCATACCTTGTGGATTGTACCGAAAATGAGGCTCATGAATTGGAAAACATCTCGTTTGAGGTTGACAAAGAGTTTGACCCTGAAAGCCTCCAAATCATGCCAAAAAGAATGAACGAATATAGCAGGTCATGCAGGAGGTTGTTGAAGTAATATAATGCTAATGAATTATTCTTGCATTTATACAAGCAAGAGGAGGAGCTCTATAAAATGAAATGTGAATATGGTAAGAACCCTAATGATGCTCTCCTCTTAGAAGCATTGTACCAAACTCATGTAACAGATACCTTAGTTGTTGTCCTCCAAGAGAAGAGGAAAGAGGAAAAGTCCTCCTTGCATAGAAAAGAAGAAAATGAATTGCAACTTAGCCAACAACAAATGCATGATGAGATTTGGGATGATTTTGAGGTAGATCATGATCATCAAGTGGATGAATAATCTATGAGTGATTTTTGGGCTGTTGATTGGGGAATTGGATATGGAGGCCCAATGATGTCTCAAACTCCAGAAAATAAACCCAAGGAAGAAGAAAGTGCTCCCAAGCAAAATCAAATGATCGAAACCAAACAATTAAATCAGGGATGGAGGAGGGAAGATGAGGGTCAAAGAAGGGCAATGATAGGCCCTAGAGGCAATGTTGCACGAAGCAGGGACGAAGCAGGGACATTTTTTGGAAGCGGGGACGAAGTAGGGATGTTTTTTGGAAGCGGGGACGCAGAAGCCTCATTTTCCAAAAATCTAGGAAGCGAAGCATCTACGGAAGCGTCTGCTATATATAAATATTTTTTTTTATATTTTTTTGCATTTATACTCAAAACAAACATCCCAAATACCAAATTAGTTGTAGAAGACATGAAAACATGCATATTTTTGCAAGATAGATATAACATCCATTGTACATTAATGATTAATTATTCGAGCGTCAACCATTTAGATGCATCAACCATCTAGAATCTAGATTCTTCTCCTCTTGTCTAGCCTTTGCCTCTACCTCGATTGTCTAGGGATATTAGTCAACATTTCTCAATGTTGATCAAACTACCTAATTCAAAACTTAAAATATGGTAGAAAAAGCTTAACATGCTTGATCGATGATTTTGACTTGATTGAAAGGTAATTTTTTGCTAAGAGCATGCCGCGTGACAAAGGAGTTCAACAATTAACACCACCAACACTAGAGTACATATAGGGCTTGGTGCTCTTGATTAAATGCTAATCGCATACCTTCATACTTGATATAATCTAATGAAATGCCACAATCCCATTGATCCTGAATTCCTGAAAACTGTTAAGTCTACTGAATTTTGAATAGGATATGAAATTCTATTTTCTCCATATGAAGTCCAATGAGGCTCGAACCACTCTCAAACTTCCTGAGTCATTTCATGGTAATGTTAAAAATTTAAGTAAAAGGATGAAAATGAAAAATAAAGGAGAATGTCATTTTTACTTTAAGAATTTAACATTACCATGAGGGAGCACCTACTATATTTATATTTTTTTATATTTTTTTTGCCTTCATTCCTCAGCCTAACCCAAGGTGGACCCACCCCCAACAAGCAAACTCACCTAAAATTAAAAAAAAAAATTGAAAAAAAAATGATTTTCTAAATAGTGCGGCTCTTTTCCGGAATTGTACGGAAGCATACAGGAAGCGTATGCTTCGCCCTCCGAAGCGCCACACTTCGTACTGCCGAAGCGCCGTACGAAGCACGCTTCGGAGATTTGGAAGCACGCTTTGGAGGAAAGCTTCCGAAATTTCCAGGAAGCGTCCAAAACAGGCGGAAGTGCGCTTTCGGGGACGCTTCCTGGACGCATCCGCACGGGACGCGCTTCGGGCCTTGGAACCGGGGGGGGGGGGACACTTCCTGCAACATTGCGTAGAGGGCTAGCGTTGATGCGGAGGCAGGATTGCAAGGCCTAGGGTCAAAAGGCCTTAGAGGCCTCACAACAAGCCTAAGAAAGGTTGTCGCTGAGCTAAGGGAGGGGCCGAGAGGCCCTAGAGCGCTGCGACCTAGGGTTCTAAGGCCCTAAATGCTTGCCACAAGCCAAAAAGAGGCTACGACTAGAAGAGGAAGGAGGAAACAGGGAGGAGAGAGGATCGATGGAGGTGGGCAGAGGAGGGAAAGGGAGTACAAAGGTCTAGGAAGAACAAAAGGGGAGTAGAGGAGAGGGAGAAAAGAGGAAAGGCCTGCAACAGGCTTAGGAGGGGAGGTCGAGAGCCTTAGGCCTTACGACCAGGGCTAAAAAGGCCAGAAATGCCCACAACAAGGACGACAAGGGCAGGCCGAGGCCTTTAGAGGCTTGCGGCTAGGCTTGGAAGTCTAGGAAAGGCTGACGTAGGGGCTTAAAGGGCTAAACAACTAGGTTTAAGGGGGACGTGGAACCTAGAGGACCTAAATTTTTTTGAAACCCTTGCCCAAAATTCGAACTTAGTTTAGATCTTCAATTTCACTCCAAAATTCTTTAGTTGTTGGCTCTGCAAAAATTCTAGAGGCTAGATCTTATCCTCAAGGGCCTAGATCTAGCTCAAACCCCAACAAATTTTCTTCAAATGGCTTGGATTTGATCTGCACAAATGAAAAAAAAAAATACTCATAACCCCAGTGTATACAACATTTGAAATAAAAACCCCAAACCCCAATTTCTGCGTAACAAGGGTTAGAAAATTTATTCTACAAAAATATATTTACAAATATACAAATGTACAATGCTTGAGAAAAGTTTTGAAGAGTAAAGTTTTTATGATAATGACAAGCAGCTTGATGTATTTCGAAAAATAAGTCTTAAACACAACCTTAGTGAAGTAAAAAACCCACATAAAATTCCTGGTGCCTAAACAAAGTCAGTGTGTGCCCACAGTATGTGAACTTGGAGTCCAAGGGCTGGGGAACCTGCAAAATCTATATATTTCTTAAGAGAAAAATTGTTAACTCATACAATAAATCAGATCACCTAAGGTAAGCCCAAAACTTACTAATAGAATGTTCCTATCATCTACAAATGACATAACAATTATATGATTTTGAAGCACAATATACGAAAATACATACCCAACACGTACCACAGATCAATGAGACAAAGACACCTTGAACTGAACCCCAAAGTCTTTTATTATAAATTTCAAACATTCACATCAGAATAGTGGCTTCACACCAACGTTACAAGGTTACATTTCGACCATAGTCACTATCATTGTGTCTTGAGAAGCAAATGGCTTCTAATTTATAGATAAATCCTCCAAGTGGAAAATAACAGCTAGTTGGCTTGATCCCTATCAAAATAATTTCGACTGTCAGTAAATACGTGATCAACTTTTAATCCTACCGTCGAAAATACTTATTTTTGAGGAATTTTCGAATTTCTCATAAAAACCATTTTTTGTTAGTCCAAAAATAATTATTTTGAACTAATTTCCTCAAAAAATTGACTTTGACTCAACCACTAAGGTCTAAGAGTCCAAATTTTCTTGAAATTTCCAATATTCACTTGGCGGGGGACCTCCAAAAATTAACTTCTTTTAGACGCACGAATTTTTCCACTTGGAAAAATTATAACATTTTAATTTTGACTCTAAATTAATTAATTTTCTAGCTTAGGATTTAATTTTATTTTTTCAAAAAAAATTAATTAATTGACCCATGAGGGGATTGATAATTTTTCCACTCTCAAATATTTTAGACATGGTGTCTAAGTATGAGGGACCATGCACTAAAGTGTTTTTTACATAAGATTTTACCTAAGTTCCAGGAAACGTGGGCAGAGGGTCCATTTCTGTACGGAAACGAAACGGAAACGGGGAAACCCGTACGGTACGGCCCGGAAACTCGTTTCCGGCCGTACTGGCCCGTTTCTCGAGGAGGAAACGTGGCCAGTACGGCCGGAAACGAGTTTCCGGGCCGTACGACGGAGTTTCCCCACGCAGTTTGACTTTTTCTTAATTTTATTTTATTTTGTTTCCTATTATTTAATTGGGTGACTAAAGTGGCTTCTAGTTGCTTCTAGATGCCTCTCTCAAGTTATAAAAGTGACCTTCGCCTCATTCTCTCATCACACAGTTGAGCAAGTCATTTCTCTTGGAGACTGACGATTTTAGCAAAGGAGAATAGAGGAAGAGAGCAGTGGTTTCAGCTAGGGTGTTTTCAACAGTGAGCAAAGGAGATTTTAGCAGCAAGAGCGAGAGATTTCAGCAACAAGAAAAAAAGATTTCAGCAGCAGATTTGGAGTGCAGAGTTTCCGGCTATGGCATTCTTGGTTTTTTGGCTCAGCTACAACCATATCTCTCGTCTTTTCTGGCATTTTGGAGTAGCTACAGCGACAGAAAATTAATTTGGGTAAGCCACATTCATTTTCTTAGTTTTTTCCTATTATTTCTTCAATATTTAGAGGGTTTATGCTGCTAGAAATATGAAAAACGTTTTTTATTTACAGATTTGTTTTTTTAATTTATTTTTGCAGCAATGGCTTCCAACCAAAGTGCAACTACAAGTTCAAGCCCTAGGGCCAACCCAAGGGCTGAATATTATTCTCTTTGGAGGCATGTTCAAAAGCTTCAAAATTGTAGAGGTGGTGGCTAATGGGAATGGCGATGTAATCTTTCCAATAATTCGTACAAGGGCTCCTACTTAAGAGTGAAGACACATCTTTTGCATGGAGGAGGATAGGGGGTTATTGGTTGCACAAAAACAACAGATCCATTGGCAAGGAGGGCATATCAAAGAGAGCAAGATGAGGTAGATGTTATTAAGAGAAGGCATGATGAGCTTACTCAAGCTACTCCTCAAGCTCCATCTGACATTGAGCCAATGATTGTAGTTGAAGCAAGAAAGAGGAGAGCCAATGCCACTCAACAACATGAACAACCAGCACCCAAAACTACCAGAGGGGCATCCTCTTCAGTTCAGGATAGCAGAATTGCTAAATTGGTGAATGTGAAAGCGAGAAAAGAAACTGATTCCAGAGTGGCTAGGTGCATTTATGCATGTGGTATCCCATTCAATGTTGTTCTCTCTCCCTACTAGCAAGATATGATAAGGGCAATTAACAAAGCTCCTCAAGGGTACAAGGGGCCCAACTATGAGAAAGTCAGAACTCAACTTCTCAAAAATGAGAAGGAGCTTGTGGAGGATATTTTATCACCAATTCGTTCTTCCTAGAGGAGCTCTGGAGTTACCATAGTTTCAGATGGATGGACAAATACAAGGCGCAGACCATTGATAAATATCATTGCCACTTCCCCCAAAGGAGCAATGTTTATCAAGGCGGAAGACTGCTCAGGAGAGGTAAAAGATGCACAGTTCATTGCTGATGTTATTATAAAAGTTATTGAACAAATAGGGCCTAACAAGGTGGTGCATGTTATCACGGATAATGCACCAATTTGCAAAGCTGCGGGTTTAATGATTGTTGGGGAGGTATGACCAGATCTTTTGGACACCATGCATTGTCCATAATCTGAATCTGATCTTAGAGGAGATCGACAACAAAGTTTCCTGGATAAAGGAAATCACAGGGGAAGCAAGGGAGATTGTCAAATTCATCACCAACCACCACCAATCTCAGGCCATATTTCGAGAGTACTCCAAATTGGAGTTGTTCAAAGTTGCTGAGACAATATATGCCTCAAACTTCCTGATGTTGCGCCGCTTTGTTGAGGTTAATCATGCATTAGTTTCTATGGTGGTGAGTCAACTTTGGATTGAGTGGAGACAAGTAGATTCAGAGTGGGTATATATGGTGCGTAGATTGTGCCTTGATGAGGATTGGTGGAGCAAGGTAGATTTCTTGCTAAAGTTCACAACCCCTGCATTTGAGCTTCTTCGGAGTGCTGACACTGACCAACCTTTCTTAGGAGAGGTATATGATGGCATGGATTCCATGGTTGAGAAAACTATGGAAATCATTTCGCGAGAGTCTCCACAACTTTTGTTTGTTGATGATCATTTTGCTGGTTTAGTCAAGAAAATCATTGTTGATAGGTGGAACGATTTTAACACTCCATTGCACACTTTAGCACATGCCTTGAATCTCAAATTTTATGATGAGGAGCTTATTGCTCAAAGCAATGGGAAGAGGAAGGCACCCCATAAGGATAGAGAGATGGCTAATGGGGTGAAAAAAAAGCCTTATGGGGATGTTTCCTTCTCATCTACACAGGGAGGTAAAGGAAGAATTTGCTAGTTTTGTTGCAGGAATAGATGATTATGTAGATATATTAGCTTTGGAGGAGAGAAGCACCATGAATCCAGTTAGGTGGTGGATTTGTCATGGACCATGTTGCTTGGGAGCGGTAGCGGGAGCAACCATTTTTAGAAGCTCCCGGTTTGGGAGCGAATCCGGGAGCAATTTTTTAAAAATATATATATATTTTTAATTTTTGATACATATATGTCAACAAAAACATGTAGAATGATGAATTAGACATAAAAAACATAAAAAACATAGATTGATCATTGAACCATATCACATCAATCATCTAGAAATTATAATCGTCATCAACCATGTCCACAAGTTAGTAAAATACATATTACAACTGCAACATATTGAGTCTCATGAATCATGATTCATCAAATTCAATCTTAAAGCTTCAACTTCAAGCTTTCAAAATTGAAAATTCAATAACATTTATCATCATTGATCACCAAAGTTGTACTTGTAAGCTAAGTTTAACCATTACAAGAAGTAATATCTAAGATATTTCTAAGTCCTAACTTCTAACTGTTAACATGATATGAAATGTTATAAATTTATAAAATGAAACATGAATAATGAAATGAAATGAAACAACTTTAGTCTTTCACGAAGCATCATATTCATAATTCACAATCATTACCAATGAGTTATAATTGCCAAGGCCCAACTTCAAACTTTAAATTTTCATTGTCATAGTGATATATTGTTTACAAAAAATATCATTATGATATGAAAGAGTCAAGAGTCAAGAGTCAAGGACTCAAAACTCAATAGTTATGAAAACTAAAGTCTAATAGAAACTAAAAAAGACAAGTAAACTATAAATCTACATGTGGCCCTTACGAGAGTCTCCAGGAGTATAAGTAGGTCATGGTGGTCTTCTAGGAGTCTCTCGCACAGACCGACGACTAGAACTAGAACCTCCATGTGAGGGTGTAGATGGAGGTGGCGACAACAAAGGAACAAGACTCGGACCTCGAGCACTGCTACTGGATGGTGGAGGTGGAGGTGGCATGGCTGCTGCAGCTGCTTCATCTTCATCACTTACAAGTTCCTCTTCCAGTTCTTCAATATGTACAATGCCATCCTCCAAATTGTCATCCTTTGGGTGATTGTCCCAAATTTTATATGTGGGATCCTCATAAGCTCGATCACAGTAATGACTCAACAACCTCAAGTTGTAGTGCACATAAACCAAGCTTTCCGCTCGGTTTTCATTGAGTCCGTTTCTTTTCACATTATGTATGTAGCTGTAGGTGCTCCAACACCTCTCTGTAGAAGAAGTATTTACAACTTGTGAAAGAACTTTTTTTGCCAATTTTGGCAAAAGTCCATGCCCGCCATATGTTTTCCACCATGTGAGAGTATAAAATCTATCTCTGTCGTCCATTGCATGGAAGTTACCATACAAACCAGTGCCTCTGAAGTATCTGCCTATTTCAAAGCGCAGAGCTGCACATTCCTCCCTCTCAGGTATCGACTTTTCTAATGCTTCCAAATGTCCTCTAGTTACTTTTGGATCTAAATGGGGTTTGGTTCTTGTTGACCACTACTGGTCAACTACCCATGCAGCACCCCCCCCCTTTTCTTTGCAAAAAGGGGCAGCACCTGATCGACGTGTCCGTGCCATCTTGCAGTCATCAGCGGCTTGATCATTTTAATTGTAAACCCAGTCTGCATGTATGAATTGTAAATAATCTTAGCAGATATGAGTCGTTTATGTAAAATTGCCTAGGTGGACCTAACTTTCTAATGATAATCTACGTCCCGGAAGGTTTTTCGTATCACCGATCTATGATCCGCAGAGTTTTCCTTCAGCTTGACCCCAAAGCCGGGATGCATTTTGTTATTAGAACTTTAGGAGAATCCTAGTGTGTTAATATGCTAGATTATAGTTGTGTCGCAGAAATTGAGTGATTTATGAGGGTCTATGATAAAGGGGGTTTTCCCCCCTTAAGATGTAAATTGTAAAAGTCATGATGTAATGTGTCTTGAGGGTTGGAAAATGTTTTAAATCCCCTCATGAGTCCTAAGTCCGGTCCTAGGTGATGTTTCCAAAGGCTTAGTTCGATGATCCATTTAAAAAAAAAAAAAAAATAATAATAATAATAATAAAATAATAAAATAAAAAAAAAAAAAAAAAAATAATAATAATAATAAAAAATTATAAAATAAAGCAAAAACCCTAAATAATAAAATAATAATATTTTGAGTGAATGCATGCAAAATATTATTTTTAATAATAAGTTAACAATTTCGACGGATGAGATTAAGAGATGTCTTGATCCTCATCGACGGTCGAGATCATTTCGACATGGATCACTCGAACTAGCCGTTGGGATCATTTCCTTTAAATAGGGTGCTAGGGGTCATTTCAATTCATTCGATCTGTGAATCTTGTACTGAAAAAGCTCTCTTGTAATCTGGTTTCTGGTTAATAAAAGAAGACTTTGGGGTCCAAATCTTGCTGGTGTTACTCTCTGGAAGTGCTGTGAGATGTTTAATTTTCTGCATATTTCATTTTTCAGCCATTAATAATAGCTTGTTTTTAGAGTATTGTGAGCACAGGTATCTTGTTCACTTGCTAGGGTTTGAGTGTTGTTAGGGTTTCTGAAGTAATGGCAGGTATCTCCATCACTTTCTGAGATCTAGCAGCATTCTTGCTCTCTTTACTGATGGTTGCTTGAGCTGTGTAGAAAAAACCTTTATTGAAGAATATTTGTGGGCGTTTGGGGAAGTTCTAGGCTGAACCAGCCGACTCCCACAGGCTCTTCTTTGTAGAGCCCAGCTGATTTTGGCCCTGGGTTAATCATTTAAAGTTTATTTCCTGTTTTGCATGAGAGATTTTCTTAGCCTTTTTCACAGCAAATTTTGAGTTTCTAAAATTCTAAAAAAATTTTTTTTATGCAGTTATCGTCAAATCTGTATTATTCTAGAGCTGCAAAATTTTTTGTGATCTTTAGCTGAATTTGAAGGGTTTTGTTTGAAATCTTTCCATATATCTGCCGTGCTTTCGTTTTCCTTTGGACAGTTTACAGGCCCAAGATAAAAAACAGAAGGAAAAATCAATTTTCTGCAGGGTTATCGTTTGCCGTCCAGGGTTTTGCAGATCTGGAAACTTTTTTTTTTTCTTGCTGCTCAGAGACTCCTCAGACAAAAAAGAGCATAATTGCTCTACTGATCTTCACTGCGTCCAGCGTGCGTTGGACATTTATTTTTAGTGGGAATTTTAAGTGTGAAAGTGGTCAACAAAATCATTTTCAGCGCATTTGACATTCAGTCCAGGTAATAGCCCGCCAAGGTGTGCTGTCTTCGCTCCAAAGTGCTCAGGTAATTTCAAATCGCAGATTTAGTTTCTTATATTTTGTCGGGCTTACTGCTGTATGCGTTGGTCTTATAACCTACGCGTTATCGCTGCCTTGTTCCTTCAATTGCCGCTGTCTGGCGCAAGAAAACACAAGATTGCGGACTTGGTAAATTAATATTTCACCTTCGTTCATTCGGAATCAGCTCTGCGTGGTGTCGATTTCAGTCTCAGGCTTATTTGTTGAACCCGTCATTTTGTATGATTGCAAATAACCCTTTAACTGCCAAAACGTAAAGCAAAATAGAAAAGAGGGTTACGTTTGATCTATTTAAAGTTTTCTCTGTTCATTTATATACTGTCACAGTTCCGGTATAGTTATCTGCGTTTGGCATCAGGGCAGCAAGCAACAAGGTCGTAGCGTATAATGGCCGCTGCAAAATTTTCGTGGGCCTGCAATCACCACTGAAATTCCTTTGGTTGACGAGCGGAATCGTGCCCAGTCTCCCTTCGCACCGACGAACAGCGGTTTCAGCGTGGGCACCAACTCGTAACCCATCAATTCATGCACGGTATCGAAACTTTATTCACGCCGATAACAGGTAGATCGAGCTTCGTTTGTCTTGGTTATGCAATACGTATTGCGGTTCTGCGTTGCGTATTTTAGTTAGGGTCTTAGTTATAATTTTAATTTCGTTTTCCTTAAGTTTTTTTTTTTCTTTTATGAATTTATAAAAAAATCAGATAATCGTTTGCATTAGATTAGTTTTTAATTAACTTTTTTTTTTTAAGTTTTAAATTTAGTTTTAAAATTTAAATCTGTGGCAAATTTTTGTTTACGTATAAAATAGATTTAATTTAGTAGTAGATTTACGTAATTTCGAGTTTTGTTTAATTTAGCTTTTTTTTAGTTTAGCACATTTTTTAATTTTATTTTTTGTTTTAATTTAGTTTAAAAAAAAATAAAATCGAAGTTTAGGATTTGAATTTTTGATTTATTTTGTTTTGATCAAATAGTTTAAAAAAAAAAAAAAATTTTGGAAAATTTTCTCTTTTGCCAGGTCCAGTTGTTTTCGGGAAATTATCATTTTGAAACTCAAAATTACTGATGTGGAATAAATGTTTATTATCTGTACATGAATGATCATTTAAAGATTGACTGCATATAGGTGATCTCTGGTGGTTGTTTAAAGCATTAACTCTTTTAAGTCGCTGAGTTATTGAGCCTTTATGGTTATATTGTATCTGGCAAAAGTTAAGCTTTTTCATGATAAATGATTGCTGTTCGTGGTTTGTATATCATCTAGTAAGTAATCATTTAAACATAAATCTGATAAGGCACTGGTCCGTTAAATTATAAAATCATTTTAGTGTTTCATGTCTCCCGAACCAACTGTTTGACAGTTGGTCTTCAGCATCTCATAGGGTCTACCCCCCTTAGCCGTGGGAGACAGGCTTAAACGGAGAAATCGGGGATCAGGGTGACAGCCCCCGGTCTGAGCGTTGTCGTGTCAATCTACGCGACGACAGTTCTAACCCCACCCCCTGCTGCAGGTTGGCCCAACCAAGATGTAGAGTAGTATTTTGGCGTAACGATATACACCAAGCAATGTAGTGGAAGATTAAGTCTATTCCACCGTTCACACACACAATCGTGAATCAGTTTGTACAAGTTGGGATCTCTGTTATGAACAATATCTTTTATTTCCCCCAACATGGTATCCATCTGCTCATACACCTCGCCAATCACTGTTTTGTCTGTATCTGCAAACCGAATCATGTGATAAATGGGCTTGGTGAAATCCAATACTTGCCTCACACTTGTCCAAAACTGACCATCAAGAGCGGCCTCCTCCACCATTTCAAAACCTCCCCTGTCAGCTGCATTTGTAGCCCTTTCCTTTAATACCTGCCAATGTGGACTTGATACCATGCTAGCCAATGCCTCTCTTACCTTCAAAAGGCGCCCGAAGGTGAGGTAATAGCTACCAAATCTGGTCTTCGCAATCTTCAACAACTCCAATCTCGAGTGACTGCGGAAAAGGCCATGGGTATTGCTATGATTTGTAATAAATTTTATCATTTGTTTGCCTTTCTTGTACAAATCACCAATCCATTGGTATTGTTCATTTTTGTTCTTGACAATATCATGCAACAGAAGGTTCAATGTGTGAACCAAACATCGAGACCAAAATATGTTGGGGTATTTATCCTCAATAATTGCTCCCGCTGCCTTACAATTAGGAGCATTATCAGTGATGACTTGGATGACATTGTATGGCCCAATACGCTCAATTGTTTCAAGTAATGCTTCTGCAATGTTGATGGCGGTCTTGAACTTGTCTGAGTAATCATGTGCAGTTAGAAAGATGGGACCATTAACAGACACAACAAGAACACTTATCAATGGCTTGCCTTTTACATTTGTCCATCCATCAGATACAATGGACACCCCATGGTCAGTCCAAGAACTTGTCATTCTATTCAAAGAATGTGATATTTTTTCTTTTTCATGATCAAGGCCAACGGTTGTTGCCTTGTCATACCCAGGGCTCTTGTATCCTTTAGGGGCATCATTTATGGCAGAAACCATTTCGTGCCAATAAGGTGAGCGAAGAACATTGAATGGTATCCCACATGCATAGAGAAACCTGTAAACCTTTGAATCCACATCATTCCTACACCCCTCATCAAGGAAATCTGATATGGTTCTACGCCTTAAAGATGATGACCCTGTGCCTCCATATCCACTGCCTTGGGAGGATGCTGAAGGAGTTCTTTGTGATTGTGAGCTTGGTTCAAAGAAACCCCTTGATTTTTTTGATTTGTATTGGGCTTCCTCCTCTTCCCTTATGTATTTGGCTCTATCCGCTGCTGACACTGTTTTACAAGTTTTGATTCCTATTTGTTTGTCTCCATCCCATGGCCTTTTCCCACAGAGGTGTCTTCTAGCATGGGTGTATGAACCTGTGTAATCAGTGTTGCAATGGGGGCAATGAAATTTAGTGGTTCCACCCCCTCTCCCTGTTTCAGCCCTGTTAACATATTTCCACAATGGGGTTTGGTCTTGTTTAGTTTCTTGAGGGTCATGTTCACCCTCCTCCAGCCTCCTCCTCACCGGGGTTTTCACCAATTTGACTTTCTCCGGCTTCTTCATCCCCCTCTTCAGTTTGGCCCCTCCGTTTCCTACTCTCCAGCGCCATAATAACCATAAAAGGGACCAAGAAGAGGAAAATGCCAAGAAATATAGCTAGGTTAATGGTGTTTGGTGTTTGTAGGGTTTTGATTCTTGAATCTGCAAATTAATTTAATTTATTGGGATTAATTAATTTAATTTAAATTCATGATTTTTAAACTCAATAAACTAAATTAAATTAACTAAATTACTATTTAACTAAATTATACTAACTAAACTAACTAAATTACTAAGTTACTTACCTCTGCAGGCTTGCTCCTCGCTCCTCGGCACTTGCTCCTCGCTCCTCAGCACTTGCTCCTCGCTTCTCCTTGCTCCTTTGCTCTTGCTCTCCAACAAACTCAACTCAATGAAGTGATAATGAAATTTTTTTAGGCCCATTGGGCTTTTAAAACAAAAGAAAATTTTTAAAATTGGATTTTTTTTTGGCGTCCGCGGATTTTTTTTTCCGCCGGATCACTCCCGATGCCCGTCGAAACGCTCCCGGAGCGACTTTTTAATGCCCGGGAGCGATCGGGAGCGCTCGCTCCCGGATCGCTCCCGGGCATTAAAAATCGCTCTGGGAGCGACCGCTCCCTATAGCATTCCCGAAAATGGCAGGGAGCGCAAATTTTTTTCCGGGAGCGCGCTCCCGCCCGGAGCACGATTCAGGAGCGAGTTCGAGTGGGGGGGGGCGCTCCCCCGCAACTATGGTCATGGAGCAAATGGTGTACATTTGCAAAACCTTGCCATTTGTATTCTTTCACAAGTGGCAAGCTCTTCATCAGCAGAAAGGAATTGGAGCACTTATGGTTTTATTCACTCTGTGAAGCGCAATAGGTTGGGCTCACAAAAGGCAAAGGATCTTGTTTATGTGCATAACAACCTTCGCCTTGCATCTCGTAGGGGTCCAGAATACAACAGTGGTCCTTCTAAAGAACGGGATGTGGATGCAGAAAGTCCTGATTTGGATCTCTTTCTTGTTGCCCTGAATATTGAGGTCCAGACTGGAAGTGGAATTGGCCCATCATCTTCTTCAGCACCACCATCCACTGTTGAGCATTGTTTTGCTTCTATTTTTGATGAGGATTAGTCTTTTGTCTCTATAGTTCTTGCAGCCTTATAGTCTTTATTGTACTTGCAACCTCATATATTAATATATAATAAAGGCTGATTTTGAGATTTGGATATATAATAAAGGTTGCTTTTGGATATTCCGATATTTTTATTTTCATTATGTGATCATTCATGAGTAAATGTGATGTAAATTTAATTATAATGTTTAAATGTAATAAATTATAATGTATCATGTATGCTTTATGATTGCACACTCTCACACACACACACACACACACACATATATTCATGTTTCCCCGTTTCCAAAATTTGGGGAGGTCGCGTTTCGTACCCGTGCCCGTTTCGGAAACTCTTATCGTTTCCCCGTTTCATGCAACTTAGGATTTTACAAATTCAACCCTCAAAGGGGGATACCCGTTCGTTATAGACCCTCATAATATTTACCCAATTCTGCGACAAAATATGATTTAGTAGACCAAGTGATCTGTGATAAAATAATTTAGCCAATTAGATTAAATTATTCCCAAATCACTTTTACAAAAGACTCGACTAAGAACACAAAAACTATCCTAAGACTTTGTTGATAAATTCCACCCTAGCTTTGGGGGTTGAGGCTGGAGCGAAAAGCTCTACTGATCATCTGTGTTTATAAAAAGATAATCAATGAGACGAAAAACCTCCTAGGATGAAATTCGTTGCCAAAATCATAGACTTACGTAGGTTGTTACATAATTTAACGATCATACTAGCATCGTTTACATTACAAATTTGTAGAATGAGTTTACAATGACATGACAGACTGTTGGATGATGATTTTGAACTTTGAAAAAATGTGGCACAATTGCTTCCTTGGAACTTTGACAAAATGTGTGCAACAAGGCCTTAGCCTCCTTCCTGTGGACTTCTTTCTACAACCTTGTGTGAGACTTGCTTCAAAACAATTGAGGAGAAGGATTCATCTAGACTAGGCATTTAACTAATAGTAACCAAGATTTTGCACTCCACCTAGTTTAGTTTTGCATTTCATATTTCTAAGTTTCTCTCCTGTGGCATATTGTTATTGTGGACATTTCATTTGCAATATGATATTGACATCCTTGTACTCATTGTTGATTATATTGCTTAGTCTATTTACATTGTCATTCTTATCTTGAGCATTTTCTTGAAAGTACAAATTATTTCTATTGAGCAAGTTATTTTTATCTTTTCATGTTTGATATTGTGCCATCTCTTTTGTACCAACAGTTCTTGCAACCTTGTTGTATTGTAACTTGAACATCTATTTACTTGCAAGTCTCTAAATTTCCATTGAGGATTGTTAAGGCACTGGTCCATCGTCTTTGCATTTTATATCTGCCTCATCGATCTTAATTGAAATCCATTTCAAACTATTGCTCATAAACTCTTATACTTGCTTTAATTAATAATCAAGTTACACTAATAATAATTGCCTTGCCCTCGTCTCTCCTACACTTGTTGTTCCAACAAGTTCCATCCTTTAGTTTTCATCCTTTAGGGACTACCCCCCTTTACATAGCTAGGAGAGAGTCTAAACGGAGTGAGTAGGGAATAGGTGATATCCCCTACTCTGAGAATTGTGCCCTAGGTGTACACTTTGGGTGACAACAGTTCCATTTTCACCTGTTTTGACATATTTTTCATTGTGAAAATCTGTCCTAGCACTCTGGTAAATGTTTTGGAATTATTCATAATATACAGTGGCGTAAGTGCTTTTGAATGCTGGTATTTACACATTTTTTCTTGTGACATATGGATCTGATCACCGTTTATTTGATGTTCACCATTGAATGACATAAGATCTGACCTTATTGCTTTTGATGATCCTTGTTATACTATCATCGATGTTATATGGTTGGCCCAGAGCCATTATATCTTGGTGATCATTCCATTTGCAACTGGACATATGTTTCATGAGAAGAATCACTTTCGTTTCCCATGCATAATTTTTGAATAAGCATTTTTTCTTCAAAGTTAATTACATTAATGCGTGTTCATAATGGGGAGCTTGATCTATTATTCACATCTACGTATGCTTGCCCTTTACCTTGAAAGTGGATAGTATCAAGTTGTCTTAGTCAAGCCAAGTCATAGAGTTTCCCTTTGTTACTTGTTGAATTTGGCTTAGTTTGACCGTTAGGAACACTCTCCTTCGGTTAAGAACCTTTCTTCCTAGCCTTAAAGTAAGAGGCAAGGGCACTGAGGTGAGAGTTGCTTCTTGGCTCCCCTGCTAGGTTTAGGACTTTCCTTTCGATTTAGATGAGAGTTTGAGCCACAATTCGGTGCACCACTTTATTTTCTAAATATTAGGTATTCTTGCTAACATGATTCATATTTTCTTTTGTGCTTTTAATAGGTACACTGCTGGATGATTGACATCTCATGGACATATTCTGAGCAATTCCTATATTATCATTCATTGTATTAGATAACCTTTGAAATTTAGCCTAGCTTAGATCCATATTAACCCTGTATTTATAGGCACTGAGAGGATTAAAAAGACCCAAACACAAACCCATTGCTTTGTAAATGATCTAGACTTAAGATGAATCTATGCTAGTTTATCTTTTTATTTAATTTTATTTATACCTACACTTTCTTTCTTTGACCTCAGACGCCCAATACCAATTTTTTCCTGTTTTAGTTTATTAGTGTCACATATGACAATAACATGTCATGGAATACATACACATCTCTTCCACCCTGGGATGTAAGGGAACCTAATTTTTCTCAGTGCATTAGAGCATCCCACATCTTTCGGTGCATAAGAGAACCTCACATCTTTCTATGCAAATATTCTCTCTAGAATCTCTTTTCCTTTTGTTTGCTGTCTTTCGTTTTCAAGCATTGTAGTTTGCCATTGCAATGTGCACTTTGGATTGTAAATAATTCTAAAAGCATTTTTGTATTAAATTGTCTCCTTATTCTGTTTCCTCTATTTTAGATTCTTGTTCATTTCATTGCTTGATATTGTTGCTACATTGTCAGTTTCCATGAGCAAGAACAGAGGATTAGAACTTGAAGCATCCCTATTATCCACCTACATTAATCGTAAAATACTCTCATCCTGGAATCCAAGTAGGGTTCCTAACATCCTTACCAGATTAAGCAGGGAAACCATCTATCAGTGTTTTCTTAAAGAAAGAAAATATTAAGCTGCTCCTAGGTGCCTCTATAATATTCCTAAAGGTTTAATACGCTTTTGTACCAGTCTGGAGATCAAACCAGTAAATAGATGTCTGCCAAGCTATGGTCAAGTGGCTGAGATGTGGTGTCACCATTTTAATAACCCAATTTCAAACCATGATGAGCTTAGAGCAGTGGATTATAAATTTTGTAGTTTGACAGGATTTTTGTGCATCATCTAAAAAAACCAAGTAAACTGCTGTAGTTTTTGATGTTCCAGGCTTTAAGTTGATATGTGATAATAGGAAAGTTACTGAACTGTGTTCTGTTGTTGTTTCAGAGATTTCTGTAGGAGGACCTATCTTTTATAGTGGCCTATTCAACATTTCTTCACCTTATGAAGTTAAAGATACATATATTTCATTTCGAGGTTGGACAAAAGGTGTCGTCTTTGTCAACGATTTCAATCTTGGACGATTTTGGCCTGTATGGAGACTTCTCTTCCCTCCTCTCCATGGTTACTATTTCAATTTTTATTACCTATACTTCTGTGCAGTTGTATAAATAACACAAGTAACCTTGCACCAAAATATGTTTGAGAAAACATAGCATTTGATTGCAAATTTATATCTTCTCTATATTTTCTCAAGTACTTATCTTTTGCAGTCAATGGGACCCCAATGCAACCTATACGTTCCTGCCCCATTGCTTCATGCTGGAGAAAATCATTTGGTATGTGCTATTACTTTGTCTAAGATATTATGGTTCTTTACCATAGAATATGGTTAAAATCTGGATCTGAATGATTTGTAATACCAAATTTCTTTAGATTATGCTTTATTATTAAAATTTGGAGACAGATTTCTAAGGCATATGGATGGTAACTGTAAACCTAGGAATAAGACATTTTTATTTTCTCTCTACTTATAATATGCTTTTCTAATCTTTTAGTTTTCAAAAAATTGAGTGGAGTCATTGCCCATATTACACATGTCTCATATTAAGTCCTTTCGAAAGGAACTAGTTTTGTTTCCAGTAATTGCCTTATTATTCTTGAGGTTTTTAGGTTGGACAACTGTCTTCTACATTGGCTTGGTATCTAGTATGTGGGATAATGTCCAGAAGTGGTCCTTAGGAAATTAACTTTATTTTATAAAGTTAAAGTGACTTTTGCGCATTATTAATGAATAAAATATTTTTAAAATGATTTAAGTTGTGTTGGTGAGAGATTATATACAACCATAGATCTCATTGGCCAAGTATTCAATCTGAGCCATTAGATCTTAGGGTTAGGTAAGATTTGTTATGATGAGACATAGGAGTTTCTATGGAAAGACACACAAGCTATTCGATTCATTTTTTGAGCAAGAGAGAGAGAGAGAGAGAGGAGCTGAAGGAAAAGGAGAGAAGGAACAACAAGGAGCACACAAACCAAGGACAATCCACAACATTTATTTCAGTCATTGCACATATTTTGAGGCAGTATTTCTGCACAGAAATCAAGGAAGTTTGGCACAGATTTAGAGGCGGTATTTCTATACAGAAATCAAGGAGGTTTGGCACAAATTTCAAGGAAATATTTCTGCACAGAAATCAAGGGTTTTGAACAGACTTTGAGGCAGTATTTTCTGCACAGAAATCAAGGGTTTTGGAACAGACTTTGAGGCAGTATTTTCTGCACAGAAATCAATGGTTTTGACACAGATTTCGAGAGTCTCTTTTGGATAGAAATTGAGTCTTGGCACAGTTTTGGAGGTGGTGAAGTGGCTCAGAATTCGAGATAAGTACAGTCAATTGTTGCTGGAAAAGAAATTTGCTGTAAACTCATTTTACTTTTCTGTGGGCTCATTATAAAATTTCTCTCTACTGGTTTTTCCTATGGGGTTTTTTCCAGGGCCATTGCTCGAAAATTTGTCATTTAATGTGCTTGTTTGCCCTAGTTTCTGCTCAGTGTTTGCAGTAAATGATTCAATGTGTATTCTTTCATAAGTTCAGTTTTTTAATGCATTTGAATATGAGCATTAAACCCTAACAACAAGAAACTGAAAAATTTATTGAGATTGAAAACCATGATTGAGTCAAATTAAAATTTACATGGTATCAAAGCACATGATACTTGAACTTGGAAGGGAAAACCAAATAAAAAAGACGCTAGGGTTTTGTAACCTCTTCTAATTTAATGGCCCAAGGAGAGGACATAATAGCCCATATAACCCCGTAGTGTTGAAGTTTCTAAGTTTACTTAGTTTAGAAACCCTTCATGCACTTTTTCTGATTTATTCCTACCTACTTGTTATTTTTCTTTAACAAGTTATTTACAAAGTAAATGTTGACAATAAACATCAGTGCATGCTCAACATATTACAGATCAGCAACTAAAAGAAACAAGAACAAGCACACCACATGACACCATTATTTTTGGACCAATGTCCCCGGAAAAACCCAATGCGGGAAAACCGGTGCAACTATCTGAGGGTTTTCTTATTAAGCAATATTAGAGTACAATCTGGGTGCCGAAACTGGCCTACCCAACAGAGAATTTCCTTAGCAGCTATACCTCATAGTTTGAGAGAAATCTCCTAGCTGAAACGCCGAAAAATCCTTCCGGCAGCTCTTCAGCACAAAACTGCTCTTGCAACCCCAGCGTCTACCCAAACTGGACTGCGTCAGCCCCTCTTTGTCTCACACTGGCCCTGCGTTAGCCTTTCTTGGCATGCATCAGCCCTAGGAGGCCCTGCAACTCTGGGAGCCTCTGTGTTACCTGCGCTGGCTCCTCTGGTCCTCTATGCAGCACTTGGCTACCTCTGCGTGGCCTTGCGTGAGCCCTTGCTGGCTCTCCGTCACCATTCTTCGCTGCTGCACTGCTCTCCTAGCACAATCTCTGCCTTCTCTGTTCTCTATACTCAATGCCCCTCTGCTGCTCTCCCGCTCACTGATTCTATCTCTCTTAGCAAACCCCGCTCTAGAGAATAGAATGACTTATCATTTGGTGTATTCTCCAAGTGACCCTCAAGCCTCCTCTTATACTTTTCCTGTTGACATATCAATGACCGAGATTAAGTCCCTAATCAACGGCTAAGATTAGATCTGGCTTGATCCATGTCTTTGGACCATTCTAACACAGATTCATATTAATACACATTAATATTTTATTTTCCCTAAGTTTAGACTTAGGGACTCCATTAAAAATATTAATTATTTTAATATCTCCTGTTCTGTTTAAAATCTGCCCAAACCCTTTCCGGGTATTAGAGATCTCATGTGCCCCAACCTCTCCACCAAATTTCGTGACTGGAGCAAATCCGATGCTACCCCAAATCAACAATCCCTCTTAGCGAGGATTGTGCTCTAGCAATACTCCTCACTGAGTATTACTCTGATCATCCGGCATCGGTACCTGTGTTGATGCTAGGCCTTCCTGCCCAACATCCTCTACATTGCTGCCTCATGTACTGCTGCCCATGGTTCTGACACTGCCACCGCTGCATCTGTACGACAACTCCCTCTGCATCCATGTTGCTGCTGGTCCTTTCTCCTAGCATTGTATCTTCACTGCACTTCTTCTCATCAAGCTGCATCGTGTTGCCCGCTGCTGCACTGCAACTCACTTATAGAGAAGTAAGTAACTGATCTCCCAACTGACCTCCCTATTGGGCTAGAGACACCCACTGATCCTGAAGCTCCCTCTGTCGCTGACAAGTGCTCCCTCTCTGACCTCTGTGCTGCTGCAACAACTCCCTGCATCTCGCACCGTTGCACACCTCTCTGTGCCTTCCTGCACTGGTGCAACACTCCTGTGCCTCTCGCACTGCTGCAATTTGCTAGCTTTGTGTTGTCTCGGGACTCCTGCACTGTAGCTCTCTCTGCCCTCCATTCGCATCCATCTCTACCCACCCAGCCAGTGCTGCTACTCCTCGTCAGGGCTCCCATAGCAAGGTCTAATCCAAGAGGCTGGGTACCTCAAGGATCCTGTGCCTCATTGCTTGTAGTCCACCTGACTATAGCTCAATGTCTCCCCACTTCTGCTCAAGTGGTGCGTGTGCACTCATGGCATAGTCATCGTCTGTCAAAACTTCCTTCTCTGCTCGTGCTAGCACTGCCTTAGTCTCGGAAGACTCTCCCTTACTCTTCGGAAGACTCTCCCTTACTCTTCTTCCTTGGGAACTGGGTCGCATAATGACCAATCTCCCCACAGTGGAAGCACTTGATCTTGGAGAGATCTTTTTTCTCAGATGCTAGGGCCACATCCTCCTCCTCCTGCTGAACTTTGATCCCTTTCCTGCTGCTACCTATCTTTGACTGCCGTCTGATCTCTTCCTGGCAAAGAGCTGCCCACATCTCGTCCTAAGTTAGGAGAGTTCCTCTGCCCAGGATACTCTGGACAAACACTTCCCAATCTTCTAAGACAACATTTAGGGATGTCCTCACCATAAGCTCCTGATTCGTTGTCGCTCCTATAGCAGTGAACTGGTCTCGGATCTCCTTTAGTCCTCCAAGGAAGTTGTCAATCGATTGACCCCTCTTCATCTAATACAACCTCATCTTGTTCTCGAGCAACATTCTTCTCTGCACAGAAGTATGCTGGTACAGGTTCTTGAGAGCCTCCCACATCTCAACTGCCATTTCCTTCTCAGCTATATGTGGTACCACATGATCCTTGACCCCGTCAAGGATAATGCACTTGGTCCTTGCCATCGCCTCTTTGTACTTGTCGTTATCATTGGGGTCGACTGGGATAGCTATAACCTTCAAGGCAAAGTTCTTGACACGATTCCTGTTAAGCACTGATAAGATTCTGGTCTTCCAGACTGCGAAGTTCGATGCTCTGTCCAGCCTATCCTGGTCTCTTACCCCGTGTAGTGCCATGACGCTTCTCTACTTCCCTCTTGGAAGTTCTTGGTTCAACTCCTTTGAGTCTCTACTTCCCATCTGGAAGTTCTCTTCTGGACTCCCTCTGAGTCCTAATTTCCCTCTTGGAAGTCCTTCTACGCTTGTCAAGGTGTCCCCTACTCTGGTCGTCTTGTGCAACTGCATTGCTGATCCAGGTTCCTCGGCTAGAAACCCTCGGTAACAGCTCCTTTGGCCGTGCTTTGTCAGGTATTGTTCTGACTACAGTACCTCACTAGCTCCACTCTGCAATATTTCTGCAGCCTTCTAGACTCCAACAATTGCCTCTCTGTGAACTATGTCAGCCCCTCTCTGCCCCACGCTGGCTCTGCGTCACTCCAGATGTGTCTGCGTCAGTCCTCTGGCCCTCTGCGTTAGCAATGCTGGCCTCTCTGAGGCTCTGCGCAGTTCTCGGCTTACTCTGCGTGGCTTTGGCTGGCTCTGTGTCACACTTCCTTGGCTTCTATGCTGCTAGAAACAACTTCTGTCACCTCGGGACAACTATTTTCTGCTGCTATTGCTCCACTTGGCTGATGTCTTTTAGTCCTCCTGTGACCTGCAATCATGCTTTGATACCATGTTGAAGTTTCTAAGTTAGTTTAGAAACCCTTCTTGCATTTTTCTGATTTATTCCTACCTACTTGTTATTTTTCTTTAACAAGTTATTTACAAATTAAATTCTAACAATAAACACCAGTGCATGCTCAACATATTACAGATCATCAACTAAAAGAAACAAGAATAAACACACCACATGACACCATTACTTTTGGACCAATGTCCTCGGAAAACCCTAATGCGGGAAAACTGATGCAGCTATTTGAGGGTTTTCTTATTAAGCAATATCAGAGTACAATCTGGGTGCTGAAACTGGCCTACCCAATAGAGAATTTCCTTAGCAACTATATCTCACAGTTTGAAAGAAATCTCTTGGCTAAAACCTCGGAAAATCCTTCCGGTTGCTCTTCAGCACAAAACTGCTCCTACAACCATAGCGTCTGCCCAAATTGGACTACATCAGCCCCTCTCTGCCTCACGATGGCCCTGTGTCAGCCTTTCTTGGCCTGCGTCAGCCCCAGGAGGCCCTGCGTTAGCTTTGGGAGCCTCTACATCAGCTGCGCTGGCCACTCTGGTCCTTTGTGCAGCACTTGGCTGCCTCTGCGGGGCCCTGCATGAGCCCTTACTGGCTCTGCGTCACCTTCCTCGTTTCCAAAATTTGGGGGGGTCACGTTTCGTACGCATGCCCGTTTCGGAAACTTGTACCCGTTTTCCCGTTTCGTGCAACTTAGATTCCTATTAATTAACCACTTTTCCTAAGTTAGACTTAGGAAATTTTTAATTATGGTCAATCAATTTAATTGAGCCATCTCTAGGTGGAATTTCCAAAAAGATTTATGGGTTTTGGAGAACTCTTGTGTATTAGCCTCTCCACAAAGCTTCTAGTCTAGAATACCATCCAATGCTACAAAAACTAACACTCCCTCTTAGTGAGGAATGTGTTCTCTCCCATAACATCCTCCATACATGTCGCTGATGTCTGACAACTGTGACTAACTGCCACTGGCCACCAACCACTGCCCAACTCTGATTCATCTGCGCTCTGTAGTTGAATCACCCTGCATCTGCACTACTGCTTACCCTGCTTTGTACATCCTGTACTACCGTTAACTCTGCTGTTGCGCTGTAGCTCAACTCCCTCTCAACGGTTGATGTTGCTATTGCAACTGAGAAGCATCCAAAATATTTTGTCCTTGTTGCTGAAACAGATTCTCCACCATACCCATCTGTTCTCTGAAATAGACAAACTTAGCTCTCCCTAGAGCTTTCGTGAGTATATCTGCAACCTACTCATCTATGGAAACATACTGTAGCTAGACTGCTCCACGCTGCACACAATCTCTTGATGAAATGACATTGAATATCTATGTGTTTCGACTTGTCATGAAACATTGGATTCTGAGAGAGCTTGATTGAACTTTGATTGTCACAGTAGACATTGGTCACTTCCATCCTTTACGTGAACAAGATTACCAGCAACTTCCAAATCCATATAGCCTCGCACGTAACTGTGCTCGTGCCATATGCTTTGCTTCTATAGAGCTCAGTGCAATTGACTTCTGCTTCCTACTGCACCAAGAAATCATCCCTGATCCAATACTGAAGCGGTACCCAGAGGTATTTTTTTTGTCTACTGAATTGCCTGCCCAATCTGCATCTTTGAACCCACATAGTCTAATGTCATCCCCTCGGGCATATTTCAACCCATACTCTATTGTGCTGCGTGCATACCTCAAAATGTGGCTCGCCGTTGTCTTAGCAACAAACTAGGCTTATCTAAAGCATTTTTGACTCCATATGCCTAAAGGACAAGGCACTAGTTCAAGTCTTTGGTGATCAACCTTAAATTTTTTCCATAATTTTTTCTTCTCAAATTCGGTCCTTTTAAAGTTAGGGCAAAAAACTAGGGCTTGTAAAGAAATTTTAGGGAGGAGGCTTTTTGGTGATTTGAGAGCCTAAACATCAAGAGATAGGTCTAGACCAGTGTTTTACGAAACGGCCGAGTTGAAACCGAAACGGCCGTTTCGGACCGTTTCATTTGCCAAAACAGTGACCCGGCCCATGACCCGGCTCGGCTGACCGAGTCAGCTATGACTCGGTCAACCCGGCCGGGTCCGTATTGACTCGGCCGAGTCATAGAAAGGACGGCTGGGCAGCGATTTTAATAAAAAAAATTCATTTTTTTGCTGATATTTTGTAAAGTTAAGTTGGGTTTGTGGATTTCAAATATTGATTGGGCTGGAAACTGATTAAGGAGGTGTTATTGGACAGCTGGTGATCAAGGTCTCATTTGATGCTTCAAACACGCATCCAATTTGGTGCAATCCTATACCAATCTGAGTTTTATGGAAAATTACTGGGGTTACTCATTACACAATATACTACATGGAAAACTCAATCAAATGTTGCTGTAAATGGGAATTCTTGTTCGTAACTTCAAATACTATACAAATTACTATTTCATGCATAGAACAAGTCTCTTCCTAGCACCCAGCATATATAGATTTCTCAGGGTATTTGACAGCATATTGGGCTTGCAATTATGGTCTTGAAATTAACCCTCAAACAGCATTAAGGGAAAGGGCTGTTACAAACATCAGAGAATATTCAAATGCAAGTGATACAATTCCTTCTTTTTCTTTTTCTTTAAAAAAAATATGGCCCTAACACCTCTGTCTAACAGTAACAGCCTTATACCAGAACAGATGTATGGTAATGCCATTCCTCAAATGATCCTAGACATAAGACAAAACATACCAATTAAAGACACTCTGTTTTTAATGGAAGTTCCCTCGGAATGTTTTTTTAATGTATCATGACTGTTCATCCCATTGCTGCAAAATCTAGCAGGCCTAGTGCAGAGCCTCACTAGACAAATCCAGACCTCAGGGCAACAAGAGATTGGCTGCCACTGTCACCTTGGCAGCCTATCTCCAATTGTTTAGTACTCTTGAGTCTTAATCATGTATGGAAGCCTTTCCCGTACTCTTGAGTCTTTGATCATGTATGACAGAGTCACAGACTACAGTTGACTATGTATTTACTATTGCCATTGGGTACCATTTTGATATAATGGATTGGTTCATGAGCCTACTTTGATCATATGTTGTCTTCCATGTATATTATAATGTTGTGTGTTTGGAAACTTGAATGAAAATCTTTAAAATTATGTTTAAAATATTTAAAATTATGTTTTTTTATAAAAAAAATAAATATTTAATGTATTTTTTACAACGACCGAGTCATTGAAATCGAGCCGGCCGAGTCATTGCCGAGTCGGAGTCCGAGTCGGAGTCGATCCTCGGCCGAGTCCGAGTCCGAGTCCGAGTTGTAAAACATTGGTCTAGACCATAGTTTTTAAAACTGGCCTAGCTAATCGGTTACCGGTCTAACTGGCCGGTCAGCAGGGCCACCGGTTGGAACCAGCTGAAAAACCCGGTTGAGGTGTTGTGTCGAGAATTCGGCCCTAATCGGTCCTAATCGGCCGATTTAGGATGGAACCGACTAGTTTGTAGCAAACCAGCCAGTTCCGTCCTAAACTAGCCGATTACCTGCCATGCTCACCGAGGATCCCCACTGCAGCTTTTCCAAGGTAGTTTAGGGGTTTTGGAGGGAAATTAAGGGTGCTTTCCCTCCAAAAACACCCTCTCCAAGCCTTTAAGAGGCTCCTCTCCCTCTCATTTGTCTCACACATCTGATTTGGAGTGTTTATGAGTGTTTGTGAGTTTGCTTGGGAGCTTGGAGAGTGTTGAGTTTTTGCTGGAGTAGTCATCTTGGAGTTGGAGTTGGAGCTATTTTGGAGATAGTTTGTAGCTGTCAGTGGAGTTGGCATCTTCAAGAGGAGGCTAAGGAAGCTAGTTTGCATTTCCAGGTAAGGATTTTCACTTGAAAATTCCTCATTTGACTGCTGTCCATGAATTAAATTTTTTTATGTGTTATAAATTTATAAACTTCTCACTTCTATCATCTATGCTATCAAATCTCTAGCTCTATGCTATCAAATTTTGTAGCCTACATGTGCATTTGTTTTCCTAAATTGAGCTTTGGTTTTCCATGTTGCTTAGCTGCAATTTTTTTTTAAATGGCATATTTCTTTGCAAATTGTAATTATTTCAAGCAAACATGGCTCCAAAAGGAAATGACAGTGCATGGGCTCATTGTGATTTAATTGATGGAAAAATGATATGTAAATTATGCCATAAATCTATTGGAGGTGGCGTATTCTTAGATTGAAACAACACTTGGCTGGGATAAGAGGCCAAGTAACGCCATGTGGTGCACCAAATGTAGTGTTAGGTCCTATTAGGGTAGAATACATTTCCAAACTTGAAAAGTTTTATGAGGATAAGGCTAGGGAGAAGGCCATCCAAGATGACATTGCAAGGAAGAGGGAATTATTAGAAGCCATGAAAGAGAGTAGGTATGATGATTATGAGATTCAAGACTCAACTTCTATCCCTTCCACCAATGGCCCCTTTCACTATGTTCATCCTTCTTGTGGCCAACTGTCAAAAGGAACAAAGAGAACAAACATCCAAAGTTTTTTCTCATCTTCTGCCAACATTGCCTCTTCTAATCCCACTTCTTCCCAGCCAAGTCGTCAACCCACTTTGGATCAACGTTGGAAAAAACAATGCAAAGGAACTTCTCATCAATACATTGCTAGATGGTGGTATGATTCAGATATCCCATTTAATGTTGCTCGCTTACCTTATTACCAAGCTATGTGAGACTCTGTTATAGCTGCAGGAAAGGGCTTGAAAGGCCCTAGTATGCATGATTTGATGGGAGCTCTTTTGCAAAAAGAGATATCTTCCATTGATGAGTATTTGGTTGAGTTTAAAGATTCATGGCTCAAAACAGGTTGTTCCATCATGTCAGATGGATGGACTGATGGAAAGAACCACACTATCATTAATTTCCTTGTTTCTTGCCCTCAAGGAACCATGTTTTTGAGATCAGTTGATGCATTTGATAAGGTGAAGGATGCGGCCCTTCTATTTGAGCTTTTGGATGACATTATTCAGGAAGTTGGGGAGTAGAATGTTGTGCAGGTCATCACCTATAATGCCTCAAACTATGTTCTTGCTGGAAAGATGCTTGAGTCCAAATATAAGACCATATTTTGGACTCCATGTGTTGCACATTACATAGACCTCATTCTTGAGGACATAGGCAAAGTGGAGTGGGTAAAAAACATTGTAGAGCATGCCAAGTGCATTACAAAATACATTTACAACCACTCATGGGTATTGAGCCTAATGAGGAAAAACACTGGGGGCAAAGAGCTTGTTAGGCCTGCAATTACGAGATTTGCAACTCACTTCCTCACGTTGCAATGTCTCAATGGTCAACATAAAAACTTGCAGAAAATGTTTTCTTCTGAAGAATGGTCTGAATCTCGGTGGGCTCGTAGACAAGATGGAAAAGACACCAAAAGGAAAGTGTTTGACAATTATTTTTGTAAAAGGTCTGTAGAGCTTGTGAAAATTACCGAGCCGTTGTTAAGGTGCTAAGGATGGTTAATGGGGAAAAATTGGCCATGGGCTACATTTATGAGGCTATGGATCAGTGAAAGGAGCAGATACAGGCAGCTTACAAGGACAGGTTAGCTAAATATGGTCGTATATGGGAGATCACTGATAACAAATGGAACAATCAACTCCATCGTCCTATACATGCAGCTGGGTATTTTTTGAACCCAAAGTATCATTATAAAAATCGGCTAGGAGATCTGCATGATGGGGAGGTCAAAGCTGGAATGATTGATTGCTTAGAGCGCTTGGTCCCTACCCATGCAGCCCAGTTGGAAATACATAGAAAACTTATTGTTTTAACTATGGTAGGTGGTACCTTTGGCAAAAACTTGGCAAAGACGGCAAGAGATGTGGATCAACCAGGTAAGCAATTCCAATTTCCAATTTGTTTTTCTTTTCAAGTTAAAATTGTTTACGTTCTTTACAATTCAAATTATAAACTATGTTTGTAATTAATGTATTTTTCTTTGCAACACAATGGTGGGGGTCATTTGGTGGCTAATGTCCTCAATTGCAAAGGTTTGCAATTAGAGTCCTCAGTCAAACTTGCAGTGCTTCAGGTTGTGAGTGCAATTGGTCTGTTTTTGAGCGCATACACACGAAAAAGAGAAACCGTTTGGAACAAAAATGGTTAAATGAACTTGTTTTCGTGCAATACAACCTTCGACGGAGGAGGAACCAAATGATGAACAAAGCACCTGATCTAGATCCCATTGTGTTGGACGATATTGATCCAACATCAGAATGGGTGGAGGAGACTGAAGATCTTGTGTTTGAGGCTGATTTTTATATCGACATGGCTTTAGTGGGGGATGAAGTAGATTTTGTGGTGGCATCAAAACCAGGATTAGTAACGACATCAAGGAAAGGCAAAGAACCAGTGGAAGGCACTAATCGTGCAGGTCGAAAAACTCGTGCCTCCATTAGGTCCACTTCTATTGTTATTGGTGGCATTGCTACTGAGGTTGCAAAGCATGCTGAGGCATCCTTAGACTCTGAACCAGATGATGTCTATGTAGCTCCTGATGATGATCCTGTGGCTAGTAGTGGTGATGAACTTGATGATTGATCATGTGTACACTGTAGACTTGTAGTAGGCCAATGGCCTCATAACTTGCAGCATTGTTTTTGGACTTTATAGGCCATTTAGAGCCTCATTGCTTATGTATTTTGCTATTTTGTCGATGATATGTATTGCACTCGGTGCCATTTTGATATATTCACCTTTACATGGTTATAAATGAGCAAACTTTTCATATTTTGTCTCTATTGGCTTGGAATCATGGTTTTAAATCTTAAAAATAGTTTCGTTTCATTAAAAATTAATTATTTAATGTATTTTTCTAAAACTAGTTCGTTTAGGCCAAACCAGTCCCGGTTAGACTGGTTCCAGTCGGTAAACCAGTTCATTAGGTGGACCGGTCCGGTCACCAGTTCTGGTTTTAAAAACATTGATCTAGACTACCTAACCTATCAATTTGGTGGGCATCAACTCAAATTTCATCCATAAAATCTCTTGCCCTAGGTGTTGCTCTAAGAGGGAATCCCTAGCTTCTTTTCTCCTCAACTTGAGGACTTTCTTAAGGGTTTCATGAGCCTTGGATTAGTTGAATATCATTGTAAGAAACCATTTTCCTGGGGCCTCGACCTTTTGAATACCTATTATCATTGAAAACCTCAAAACCCTAGGTCTCAAGCCTTATTTTATAGAGCTTTTCTTTGAGAGCATTATGCTTCTTTGAAGCCTCATACCATTATTGTGCCTCTCTCTTGAATGAGCTCTAATGGGGTCACTTCGTACCTTATCATTAACGTATCTATCTAAAATGATTACTCCTTTATTGAGACTCCTCCCATTGATGAAAGTTTGTAAAGAGTAGGGGTTTTTGGCTGACGTGACATTGGGCCTCTACCTCATTATTAGCACTTCATTATTAGGGTTTCCCTCTCCAAGGCCTACTAGATCTCGTGGTTACAAGGTTCAGAGACCACTGGTGCATAGTCTTCGCGTACACAATCTTTAAATGAGAGGGATGAGTAGGAAGATTTCGCTCCACAGTAGGTTACTTTAGGGAGGAGGAAGCCAAGATGGCTTCAACAAACTTTGAAGGAAGTCCAAGAATCTGTGGGGAGTCCTAGGAGGGATGTTAGGGAGAGTAAGGCACTAGATAGGTTTTGCATCTATATGGCTTTGATGAGCAACATCATTGAGTTCGAGCCTTCTACTTTTGAGGAAGCAACAAACCAACAGGTTTGGAGGGATGTCATGGTGGAAGAGTAGAATTCCATCATGAAGAATACTGTGTGGGAGGTTCTATCGAGACCTGAGGGGAGGTCAGTGGTGAATTCCAGGTGGCTCTACAAAATCAAGTATGTTGTCGTTGGCAGCATTGAAAAAGTACAACGCATGGTTTGTGGCACGAGGTTTCTCACAGATAGAGGGTGTGGACTATGAGGAGACCTTCACACCATTTGCAAGATACAATTTGATTAGGACAATCATTTCCATTGCAACAAAGATGGGTTGGAGGATACATCGTATGGATTTAAAGATAACCAATGTTGCACGAAGCGGGAGCGAAGTGGAAGCGCGGAGCGCGGAAGCGTCATTTTCCAAAAATCTAGGAAGCGAAGCGTCCGCGGAAGCGTCATTTTCCAAAAATCTAGGAAGCGAAGCGTCCGCGGAAGCGTCTGCTATATATATATATTTTTTTATATTTTTTTGCATTTATACTCAAACCAAACATCCCAAATACCAAATTAATTGTAGAAGACATGAAAACATGCATATTTTTGCATAAATCAAGATAGATATGGCATCCATGATTCCATTGTAGTTACTAGTATGTACAACAATCATCTATATTCTAGCTATTACAAACATACATCAAATTTTTAAGCATATTATAAAACATAAAACATTTAAGCATATTATAAAACATAAAACATAGAGCATATTATGATTTATCTAGCAAGTGAGCAACTGTCAACATTTGTCATGTCCAAAATTCAAATAATAATGTTTACAAAATATGTCACTTGGTCACCGCCAAGCCAAAAAGGTTCAAAATTCAAATTCACAAGTCTACAAGTCTAATGAGTAATCTATGACAAAAAGAAGTAGATTGTGAATATATCTACTAATCTCTCCTCCTTCCACCACGAATAGAACGTGATGGCGGGCCTCCACGTGGTGGCAATGAAGAAGATGGTCCCTGTGTAAGTCGTGGCACTGGAACTGATGAAGAAGAACCCCCTGCCGTTGGTGTTGAACCATGGAACCTAGAAACCAAGGGACCAGATGGGGGTGGGGGTGGTGGCATATCAACACCCGTGTCATCATCCTAGAATCGCTCAAAAAATTCATGCAAAAAAAAAACACTAGTTAACAAAAAAATTAAAAACATGAATTAGAGAAATGCTTTATAAGGGAAAATTGGAAAATTCATACCACAATGGACATACCTGGATAAGAGAATCCTCTAATTGCTCTAGTCGCAACACTCCATCCTCCAAATTGGGCTCCTCTGGATTCTTGTCCCAAGTCAACAAGTCTTTATTAGACTTTGCATCTTCACAGTAATGGGACAACAATCGCAAGTTGTAATGAACATAAACCAAGCTCTCTGCCCGGTCTAAATTCAACCTGTTCCTTTTAACACTGTGGATGAAAGAATAAGAGCTCCAACACCTCTCTGCAGAAGAAGTGTTTACCACCTGTGATAGCACCCGCAATGCCAAACTCTGTAGAAGTGGAGTAGGCCCTCCATGCATGTTCCACCACTCAAGAGCAGAAAAATGCTCTCGATCTTGAATTGCATGCATGCTCCCAAATGGACCAGTGTTGCTCGTATAGTTGCTCACCTGTCTCCGTACCAATGCAGCCTCCTCATTATCAGGGATTAATCTACTCAATGCAGCCATATATTTTTCGTGAACCTCTTTATCTTGGTGTGGTTTTTTCCTGACTCCCCCCCCAGGTGCTGGTTTTGAAAGCCATGATGGATGATAGTATTTAGGTGTCAAAACATATGCTAATGCATGCAATGGAACATTTAGCATATCCCATCGTTTTTCCACCTCTTCACGAATATAATTGTACAAGGTGGTATCTCTAGGCTCAACAATGTCTTTAATCTGCCCCAACATGCTATCCATTTGCTCATACACCTCCCCAATTACTGGTCGATCTGAATCTGCAAACTTGATCATGTAATAAATTTGTTTGGTGAATTGCAAAACATATTTAACCTGTGACCAAAAGTAACTGTCAAGAACAGTGTCCTTGACTTCATTAGCACCATCTGTGTCAGTGTTAATTTCATCCCATGTTTCAGCACACACCAGATTAGTTAAAGCTTGTCTCACCCTCACTAGCCGCCTAAAGGTGAGGTAATAACTAGCAAATCTTGTCTTTGCAATTTTAAGCAATTGCAACTTGGAGTAAGTGCCATAGAAGTAGTTTACCCTTGTATGCCCTGTGATGAATTTAATGAGCTGCTTCCCTTTCCTGTAAACCTCAGCAATCCACCCACAATCTTTGTGTTTCACAATATCATGCATCAAAAGGTTCAATGTGTGAACCAGGCACCCAGACCAAAAGATGTGTGGATGAGTACGCTCAATAATTTTTCCTGCTAACTTACAATTTGCTGCATTATCTGTGATCACTTGAACCACATTATTCGGACCAACATCTTTGATTGATTTCAATAGGAGATCTGTAATGTTTGGTGCAGTTGCACTGATGGAGGAGGAGTCATGAGATGCAATAAATACTGCACCACTAGAAGAAACACCAAGAACATTTATCAAATGTTGGTTTCTAATATTTGTCCACCTATCTGATACAATGGATACCCCAGAATCCACCCACTCATGTGTAAAACGTGTCAAAGCTCTTTGAACCTTAGCTTTTTCTCTTTCTAATAACACTGTTCTAGCTTTCTCATAGTTGGGGGCCTTGTATCCTTTTGGGGCTTCATTGATGGCCTTTACCATTTCATGCCAATAGGGAGAGCGAAGCACATTGAATGGTACACCGCAAGCACAAAGAAAACGGACTATCTTTCCATCCACATCATCCCTCCCAGCAACATTAAGGAAATCCCCTATTGTTTTTCTACCTCCAGAGGTTGCAAAAGTACCATGAGGAGATGGGCAACTACCAAATTTAGAGGTTGCACTTGATTCAGAATGAGTTTTTTGTTTCTTGTTTTTTCGTTGTGCAACCATCTCTATTTTGATGTATTTTTGTCTTTGTTCACTTGAAATGTTTGGGCAAATGGTTACCCCCACAGAACCCTTTTTTTCATCACTGTCTAGCACCCCACAAAGATGCCTCCTCAGACGGGTATATGAACCCGTATATGGTTTTCCTCCATGACAACCATGAGGGCACATCCATTTGTAAGATCCACCACCCTTTCCCCCTTCAAGTTTGGTCACATAGTTCCACAAGGGATTTGATGTACCTTTCCCATCTTGTGCTTCAGTGTCCTCTTCAAGTTCATCCCCTTCCTCTTCAAACCCTTCCTCCTCATCATACATTGGGTCACTACTATTAGGACCAAGTTCATCCCCTTCCTCTTCCCCTCTATTCCTCACCCTTGCCATCATTAAAACCAAGAGTGGAATGATACATAGAAGCCAAAAGAACACCATCTTGGAATATGGATATAGGTGGTGGACAACCTGTAAATAAAGGAGCAAGTAGAAACAATGGGAAAGAGTAGGAGAGGGAGGAGAAAAATACAATTTTTTTTTCAAAAAAACAAGGGAGTTTGGGGTTTGAACTTACCTCTTTAGCTCTTGTAGATGAAGTCCTCCAAGCTCTTGCTCCAAGCTCCTCCTCCTTCTCCTAGCTCCTCCTTCTTCACTCCTCCAAGCTCTCCTCTCTTCTCCTCTCCTTTCCTCTCTTCTCTTCTCCTCTCCTCTCTTCTCTTCTCCAACTCTCATAAACTCAAAGTGAGAAAATGAGAAGAGAATGGGGGCTTTATTCTTTTCTAAAGTCACCCTAAAGTCACCCTAAACTCACCCTAACCCACCCCCTCATGCTAGTTAAGTTAAATTTTAAAAGAAATTAAAAAAAAAATACGTTTAATTCGCTGCCTCCGCGGGTTGCGCCTGGGTGGCGTGCGGGTGGCGTGCGCTTCCGGGCAGGTTGCGTGGCGCCACCCCTTGCCCGAATCGCCTCCCGAACCGCGATTCCGGGGGGCCGCAACCTCAAATGGCAGGAATCGTTTTTTTAACCCGGAATCGCACCACCTCAAAAACGGAATCGCGCTTCCTGTGGGGATTCCGGATCGATTCCGTACGATTCGCGATTCTGCCTTTGGATCCGGGGGGGGGGGGCGATTCCTGCAACACTGAAGATAACTATTATGAATGGGATTATACAGGAGGAAGTGTAGATTGAGCAGCCACAGTGCTTTGAGGTGCATGGGAGAGAGTTTGATGTGTGCAGGCTGAAAAGGCCTTATATGGACTGAAGTAAGCTCCCACAACTTGGTACTCGAGGATTGATACCTACTTCCTGCAAATGGGTTTTGAGAAGAGTGAGGTAGATCCCAACCTATACTACATAGTGGTTGGTGGAGATCCTCTTAGTCTCGTGCAAGGTTACTTGGGAGCAGGAGCGAAAGCGGGAGCGGGGAGGGACATTTTCAAATGCTCTCGGTTCGGGAGCAAATCAAGAATGAATTTTTATATAATATATATTTTGATGCATATATGTCAACAAAAGCATGTAGAATGATGAATTAGATATAAAAAGTATAAAAACATGGATTGAACCATATAACATCAATCATCTAGAAGTTATAATCTTCATCAACCACATCCACAAGTTAGTAACATACAACATATTGAGTCTCATGATTCATCAATCTTAAAGTTTCAAGCTTTCAAAATTCGATATATAACATTTATCATCATTAATCACAAAAGTTGCAACTTGTACTTACAACCATTACCATTACTAAGTAACCAAATGATAACAAAGAATATCTAACATGAAATGAAATGTTTCAACTTTCAACTTTCATGAAGCATCATATTTATAATTCATTACTAATGAGCTATAAATGCCAACTTCAAACTTCAAACTTAAATTGTCATATATTGTTGACAAAAAATACCATAATAAATATGAAAGGGTCAATAGTTATAAAAAGTACTAGAAACTAGAAAAGGCAAGAAAATCTATTATCTACAGCTTGAACCTCTTGCCACTAGAAATTTCTAATTTCTTATCTCGTGCTTTATTGGGAGTCTCCCCTTGTATAGTCAAACGACCTTGGTGCTCCTGATTAAATACAAGTTCCATACCCTAGTACCCTAGGTGCTCTTGATTATTCGGAGTCTCCCCCGCATAGAGGGCTTGGTGCTTTTGATTAAATACAAGTTCCTTACCCTAGTACATGGCAAAATCCAATGGAAACAGTGCACTCCCCCCAACTTGAAATCTTGAAAAAATGACAAGTCTGTTGGATTTTATAAAATTCTACTTTCTCCATACGAAATCCAATGAGGTCGGAACCACTCTCAAACTTCCCGAGTCATTTCATGGTAATGTTAAAAATTTAAGTACAAGGATGACAATGAAAGATAGAGGAGAACCTCACTTTTACTTTAAGAATTTAACATTACCATGAACTGCATATCAACACTAGGGCCAGATTCTTGTTTCCAATCTTCAATAGCTCCCTATATCACTCCTAAATTGGTAGGGAACGGAACTTTTTTAGGGAGTGAACTTTTAGAGCACGCTCTCGGGGTCGCTCCTGATGTGCTCCGACCAGGAGTGCACTTCGAGAGCAGGTTCAACAGGGGGGGCGCTCCCCGTAACCCTGGTCTCGTGCTATATGTGGATGATATCTGTATTACAAGTTTAGAGAGGCTCATAGCTATTTGCAAGTGAGATCTTGCTTTAGAGTTTGAAATGAAAGATATCGGGCTGATGCATTGTTTTTTAGGATTAGAGGTTTGGCAAGAACTGGGGCATATTTTTCTGGGACAACGGAAGTATGCAATTGACAACTTGAAGAGATTTTCGATGGAGGATTGCAGGCCTATTTCAAAACCAATGATAACCAACTAGAGAAAGTTGAATGCTTCTGAGGTTTAGTTGGTGGATCCCACCTTGTATCGCCAACTAATAGGATCATTGATGTATCTAGTCAACATTGAGCCGGATTTGTGTTTTGCTGCCAAGACTCTCAGTTAGTATATGGTTGAGCCGAGGAGAGTGCACTGGATGGTGGAAAAACATGTGCTCAGGTACCTATGAGGTATAGTGGATTTTGGACTAGACTATGTGAGAGGGGATGGAGTTAGTTTGATGTAGACTTAGACTAGGCAAGAAGTGTAGTGGACAAGAAAAACAGTTCAAGGTGTTGTTTTAGATTGGGCTCGGCAGTTGTGTCATGGCTCAATGAGAAACAAAAGTTAGTGGCACTGAGTTTTGCAGAGGTAGAGTATATGGCAACTAGTTAGGTGAGTTGCAAGGCCATATGGCTTCACACGTTACTAGTTGGGTTTTTTGGCCAGCTGTTGCAGCGTACGGTGATTTACTGTGGCAATCAGAGTTGCATTAAACTCTTGGAAATCTGGTATTTCATGACAGGTCAAAACATAATGAGATCAGATGGCATTTCATGCGGGATCATGTTCAGAGAGGGGCACTTGATCTTTGATATATATATTCACAGATGAGCAAGTTGCAAACATTCTCATGAAGTGGTTGGTGAAACGCAAGTTTGTGTTTTTCAGAGACAAGTTGGGGATGGTGAAGAACACCTTCGTCGCTGAGATGGAGTGTTGAAGTTTTTGGCTTGAACAAGTTTCTTCCACATTGGCTTGGTGTCTAGCATGTAGCAGAATGTCCAAAAGTGGTTCCTAGGACATTAACTTTATTTTATAAAGTTAAAGTGACTTGTATGTGTTTATAAAATGATTTAAGTTGTGATACTGAGAGATTATATCACAAGCATAAATCTCATTGGCCAAGGATTCAATCTAAGCCATTAGATCTTAGAGCTAGGTAAAAATATGATGAGATGTAAAAGGAGTTTCTAGGGAAAGACACAAATTATTCAATTCATTTTTTGAACAACAGAGAGAGAGAGAGGACTGAAGAAAGAGGAGAGAAGGGGCAGCAAGGAGCATGCAAACCAAGGAGAAATCACAACATTTATTGTAGTCATTGCACAGATTGAGGCAGAGAAATCAAGGATCCTTGCACAGATTTTGAGTTCGTATTTCTGCACAGAAATCAAGGAAGTTTGGCATAGATTTTGAGGCAGTATTTCTGCACAGAAATAGACAGCTTTGGCATAGACTTCGAGGCGATATTTTCTGCACAGAAATCAAGGGTTTTGCAGAGATTTCCAGGCAGTCTCTTCTGCACAGAAATCAAGTGTCTTGGCACAATTTTTGAGGTGATAAAGTGGCTCAGAATTCGAGATAAGTACAGTCAATTGTTGCTGGAAAAGAAATTTTCTGTTAAGTTGTTTTATTTTTCTGTGGGCTCATAATAGAGTTCTCTCTCTACTAGTTTTCCCTTCAGGGTTTTTTTCAGGGACGCTGCATGAAAATTTGTGTCATTTAATGTGTTTGTTTTGAAAGTTTCCCTAGTTTCCACTCAGCATTTGCAGTAAATGATTCAATGTGTATCTTTCATAAGTTCATTTTTTAATGCATTTGTGTATGAGTATTAAACCCTAACAGCAAGAAATTGAGAAACTTATTGAGATTGAAAACCGTCATTAGGTCAAATTAAAATTTGCAATTATGCGCTGAATAAAATAACTGTTCACTATAAACTAGCAGAATGTGCTCTATTTTTCAGTCTTGGGGACAATTTTGGCCTATCTGATTGATTAGTCCAATTTTTGTCTATGTGAGCTATACTTCGTCTAGTACTGTTCACTCATCCTTTCAGCATCATGTACAGATGCATGGTCCACTGGAAAAGTGGATAGAAACAAGTTGAGTCTAGAAATTAAATAAAGTCAACCCTATCTGATTTGCTGCACATTTGATCTTCATCTTGTTATGCTCTCAATTTCAATTCATCATTTTTTTTCGAGGATTGCGTAAAATGTTTCTGTGAAGTTCTCGGTTCAACTCCTTGAATAACTATATCATAAACATATTTTTATGCATGCATAACACTTTTTACACGAAATGAAAACTTCCCATTTCCGAGCAACATTTGATTAAAGAGTAAGTTTGGCATGGAGATAACTGAAGCATATCAGTCAAACCCACTGATACTATATGGTCTTGCTATTAATTCTTTGTTCACCGACTTTTGAAACATTTTTGTATTGCTTGGATACACTAGAAAACTTGTGCTGTGTTACAGATTATGATTTGGACCTGGAAATTTATTGTGATGTTCTCTGTCGTGGCTATCGTTTTGTTATATTAAACATAGATACTCTCAGTTGCGGCAGTTTTAGAAAGTGACGGGATGTATTAAGCTCCCATGATAGGTTCCCACTCCAATATTCTTTGTGATAAAAATATTGCTCCACAAACTCTGCTCATCTATATGGGCTACTTAACCTAAACCCAGTGAACTTCTGAAATGATTTTCTAGCATGATTTGCTCATTAGTATGTATGATACAGTCCTTATTAGCTAACCATTTTAATTCCTTTTTACTGGTTGCTGTTGCTATTACAAATTTTTATATATTGAACCTTAGCTATTGGCTAAAATGGCAACTTGTCTAACAGAAACATTTATCTTTTTCATAATCTAATCTATTCTGAAGTTTGTGCATGGACATGGATTAGTTTTGTGTGTTCATTTTACAGGATTGTAGCCCAAATCTTATAATTGCATGTATAAGTTGTCCATATATTGACTCGTCATGTATCTGTTTTGCACAGGTCATTCTTGAGCTGGAGAAAGAAAACACAAAACTTGAAGTGAATCTTGTTGATAGACCTGACTTCACCTGTGGGCAACAATTAAAGCAAAGTTACTTCGTGAGGTAGGGAAATGAAATAATCATGTCAAATGGGAATCCAGATTTTCCCATTTGATATGATTGGTTGTAAATTTATACTTACATGGAGACCATATTGGTTTACATTATTGGACATTGTTTGGTTCCATTCAACGTTAATTTGCAATGATGAGACCTAAAGGTCATGTGATAGATTCATGTAAAATACTATAGCATTTATTAAGAGAAATCACCTTTACAACTTAGGGTGTACTCTCTCTTCGATAACGCTTCCAACCTCCAAATTTGATGAGGATGATGTGGATGCTAGTTCACATAACTGAAGAATGAAGTAATCAACTATTCCATGGGAGATTAGAAGTGTTGATTCTCATCAAACCTGATGACCCAAGGGTGTACCCTGTCTTCGACAACGCTTCCAATCTCCAAATTTTGATGAGGATGATGTGGATGCTAGTTCACATAACTGAAGAACGAAGTAATCAACTATTCCATGGGAGATTAGAAGTGTTGCGTCTCATCTAACCTGACCACCCAAAGAAGCATTTTAACATGCAAATATAGTGTAATAAGCATGTGATTTAGAAAATCTTCCGGCCTATTGCACATTTCAAAGTTCGATACTTGCTACACCAAGCTGTTTCCATTCTTGCGTAACTCCAAATGGTTGGACTTGAGGCTAAACTAGGCCAATTGTCTATGAAAGTGGATGTCTTGACTTCCATTGGTCATCTTGTGTAAGTCTCGGTGGTGTTGAACCAAATGATTACAACAACAAAAACGCATTGCAACTCTCAGGAGAAAGCTAAAAATACCTACAACAATACATTTCATATTTTGGGAAATCAGTGAAGTACATTGTCAAGTCCATTGGCAATAAGATTTTAACAATAGGTAAATGTGTATGTACACCTTATAGTTTGTGTTTTTTTTATCCAAATTTTTGTGAATTCTGTTGAAGTTTCTAAGCTTACTTAGTTTAGAAACCCTTCATGCACTTTTTCTGATTTATTCCTACCTACTTGTTATTTTTCTTTAACAAGTTATTTACAAAATAAATACTAAAAATAAACACAAGTGCATGCTCAACATATTATAGATCAACAACTAAAAGAAACAAGAACAAACACACCACATGACACCATTATTTTTGGACCAATGTCCTCGGAAAATCCCAATGCGGGAAAACTGGTGCAGCTATCTGAGGGTTTTCTTATTAAGCAATATCGAAGTACAATCTGGGTGCCGACACTGGCCTACCCAATAGAGAATTTCCTCAGCAGCTATACCTCACAGTTTGAGAGAAATCTCTTGGCTGAAACCCTGGAAAATCCTTCAGACAGCTGCTCAGCACAAAACTGCTCTGCAACCCCAGCGTCTACCCAATCTGGACTGTGTCAGCGCCTCGTTGTCTCACGTTGGTCTTGCTTCAGCCCCAAGAGGCCCTGTGTCAGCTTTCTGGGCCTCTGCGTCAGACACGCTGGCCTCTCTGGTGCTCTACGCAACACTTGGCTGCCTCTGCGTGGCCCTGCGTGAGCCCTTGCTGGCTTTGCGTCACTCTCCTTGGCTGTTGCGCTACTTTCCCGGCACAATCTTTGCCATCTCTGTTTCTCTGTACTCAATGCCCCTCAGTTGCTCTCCCGATCACTGATTCTATCTCTCTTAGCAAACCCTGCTCTAGAGAATAGAATGACTGATCACTCTGGTGTATTCTCCAAGTGACCCTCAAGCCTCCTCTTATACTTTTCCTGTTGACATCTCAACAGTCGAGATTAAGTCCCTAATCAACGGCTAAGATTAGATTTGGCTTGATCTATGTCTTTTGGACCACTCTAACACAGATTCATATTAATACACATTAATATTTTATTTTCCCTGAGTTTAGACTTAGGGACTCCATTAAAAATATTAATTATTTTAATATCTCCTGATCTGTTTAGAATCTGCCCAAATCCTTTCTGGGTATTGGAGATCTCATGTACCCCAACCTCGCCACCAAATTTCGTGGCTAGAGCACATCCGATGCTACCCCAAATCATCAAATTCCAACAATGTTACTAACTTAATGAGGATTGTGATCTCAAATGAGAACTCTAGCCCAAAACATTTTTATTTTTGCACAAAACAAACATGAAAAAAAGAAAAACCCTGAAATTGAAAAGTGATGATGTTGTATCACCCACTTTTTTTAAGGGTTAAATTCAATAATTTTTTAGCCACATCATTAAAAATTGAATGTCATGACTATGAAAGACATGAAAAGACATGAAAAAACATCTTGAAAATGCAAAAGTGGTGATGCATGATCACCTTTTTCTTTGTAAGGATGAAAATTCACAACATTTTTAAACCATAGCATTAATGACCAAGCATCATGAGTATAAAAGACATGAAGAAACACTCTGAAATGGAAAAGTGATGGTGCAACATCACCTCTTTTTTATGGTGAAAATTTAGACATGGTTCAACTATGACATTAAAGACCCGATATCATGATTATGAAAATCCTTAAAAATCGATACTTAAATCAAAGAGTGGTTCTACAAAGAGCAATTTTTTTTCAAGCTTAAGATAATAGTTCATTTGAAGCCTTAGCATAAGACAACTCGACTCTTTTTCAATGGTGTTAAAATTGGCAACTAGGGCCAAATTCCACTTTAAATAGGTCTTTCGAGGAATATAATTATGACATTGAATTCCTCTTTTCGAGAGGACCAAAATCGACCTAAATATCATCAAATTTGGATAAGGAGAAATGGGTTTTTGAATTTATGCCCTCTCTCATGTAAATCATCAAGGTCAGCCTCACCTTTATGTAGGCTCATCTAACCCAATGGTCACGTCACTTGAGCCCCCAACGATTTGTATATATAGAGGTGGCCTCCAATCTCATTTGTATCTATCATCATGAGAAATACATCTCTGAGGCAGTCGAGTTGAGGAAGAGGTCAAGGTAAGGAAGATTGAGGACTCTTTGGGTTAGTTTGAAGGCCGCACAACTATAGGAGGACAGCCACAGGGTCTGAGGAAATTTCTGGGCAGATTTGGTATGGGTTTTGTATCTCTTGCAAGTCCCGAAGGGCAGCAGAAGGCAACCACACTCTCTGAGTAGACTTGGGCAGATTTTTAGCTTGGTTTGGAAGCAATACCACTCTATTTCATGAGGCTGCAACACTAGAATAAATAGCAAGTCGCAGACCTTATCTACCTGAGATCAGGGTGCCATGAGGTTAGTTTGGGGCTAGAAATTAGCCGTGGACAACTGTGAGTTGGCTTAAAGGCAGAGGAAGCCTAACCACAGTTGTTAGGAGGTTGTTTGGAGAATATTGAGCAAGATAATGTGGAATATAAGCAACCCTAACTTGATCATACTTCTATAGTAGTTTAATACTAGGGAAAAATTTGTCTCCTTTAAGGCTACATTTTGGACCATCTATTTATCTGCAATTTGGCAAGTCTATTTTGATTTCGAATTATTGTACTATCTCTCTCTGCTAAGCACTTGATATTTATAATTAGAGGATTGATCAAGGGTTTTCCCCATCTTGGGGTTTTTCCCTTGCTTGAGCCAATTTTGTGTTCTCTTATCTTGGCTTGTTCTCTGCATTTATGGTTTATGTTCCTTCTTCAGTTACCATCAATGTTAAAATGATCTATGTGATTGCAAAAGAAAGAATTGAAAATACAATTTGGGCTATCATGGTAACTAATCTAAGCAAAGAACATGTTAACTCAAAATTTAACATGGTTTCAGAGCACAGGTGAGAACAAGCCCAAGCAGGAGTAAAAGAGAAAGAAATCACTAAGAGCAGTTTGTCAACAAGTTTCCATGATATCTGTGGTTCCTCCTTTTCCATTATGTGGGCCTATTCGTTGAAGAATCATAATCTTGATCAAATAGCATATGAAGAATTTCTGAGGAATGAATTGTATGATATGGACTGCGATTTCAATCCTGGTTAGGGTTTGTTTGAGACCCAAAATCAACTTTTACAAAACATTTGATTTTGTGCTCTGAAGTATCTCTTCATCTCTAAGGATTCGTTGAAAATCAGATGAGAGACAATGAAGAAGGTTGGATTTGTTCTGAGATTTTGGCTTGCTTAAAAGAAAACAGACTCGACCCTCATTAGGGCATCATAATCTGAAATAATACATCCTTATCTCTATGTTTTGAAGACCTGCGAAGGAGAAAAATATTTCTATTGGTACAGGACATTTGACCCTCTCTTGAAATGGACTAAGGGTTGTCATATCCCCGTGAAAAAGTCAGTAAGTATTGCAGTCTTGCAATTAAGGTATGTTCTCATAGTTTTTAAGAACACAAATTGTGGTATTAAGATCCATTCTCGGCCTTGGGTTTATTTATAAGTTGTATGCAAATAATTTTGACAACAACAATGAATGATGATTGTTATTTCCATTCTATCCATGATTTTAGTATAAGCCAAATTGCAGTGGTCAAATTGCGATTGCAACACTTTCCTTTGCCATGATGTCTAGAATTCACTAAGTATACATATATCACTGTCAAGGAGAATTAAGCCGACCTATGCTAGTTCAAGAGTGAAGCAGGTATAGTTGAAGGTTTCAATCTCATTCTTTAGTTTGGCTTGAAGTCTTTTTCCTAATTTTGTTGAAGACTGGACATGGAAGTTTGCACATTTATCAGTGACAATCATCTAGAATGGATCCCCGTGGAATAAACTAGATTCATATTTGTCATATACTTATGGCAAAGGTAAGATCAGTATTTCTAGTTTGGGAATTCAATCCTTTGAAGTTAATTCAATTTGAAGAAATAATACGGCGCAAATATGTTAGTAAATGTGAAGTACTCATGTACAAATCATTGAAGCTTCGCATAATCATTAATGACATATATGTTAGGATATTTCGACACATAGGAAATAGTTAAGTATAACTTGGTCTAGTGTAGAGTAAGGTAAAGTGTGTTTTTTTACTATGTACATTTGTAACTTACAATCCGACAGTCACGATATGTTCTAGACATGAAGTGATCCGACGGTTCATTCTCTCCTTGGTATTACCGACACTTGATCCGTGGCTTAACACTCAATTGGTCCATGATCTCTATTTAAAGAGCATGGAGGGTCATTTGTAGGGTGACCATTCATGAGAGAAGCTTATGTAAATTTTCTTTCTTTATTAATCACTTGCCTGAAGTGGTTGCGTTGGCTCAGGCTGTGGACTGTTTCCCTTTTTGAAGGTTTTAACCACGTCAAGAATACTGGTGTATTGATCTGTGATCTGTTTGTGAGCCGTTTCCTCTGGTGTTCCATCTCAGGAACTTACCTTGTAAATTCCTACATGGTATCAGAACTATTTGAGGGTCGCATCCATTGGTGATCCAAATCCGAAGCCGGTACAAGTGCATCCAACTGTCGTTTCCTAGATCTACTGTTTCTGACTGCTTTCGAGATGAGAGGACTGTTCTATTGTGTTAGGAGCATCTGTTCCAGTGAGGAACCCCTTTCGTTTCACGCGAAAAGGTTTCTGGTAGCCCTAGCTACATCATTTTTAAAATCTGGAGGTATACAATCTTTATTTGAAGTTTTAGTTGTTCATCTCTCTGTTTATTTCAATTTATTTAGCTCTCTACTTTTTATTACCGGATCTATACCTTTCATTTCTGCGTATGCTTTTTGCCCCGAGACTCTGTGCGATCTGGGCAAATCAGAAACAGAAAGGAATAATCTTTCTCATGCGTATGCTCTTTCCACTGCACCTTAGTGTGATCTCGGAAAATCAGAAACATTGAGGAAAATATATAGTTTTTGGCAAAAGTTAACTTCAATCCATAAGATTTGTTTTTTTTTTTGTATGTCCGTGTTGGGTTGTGTGGTTTTTTGTTTCGTAGGGAAAAAGAGTTTTTTCAAGTAAGCACACACCCCAAAGTTTCAGTGACTAAAAAAAACCCCTTCCTCTTTTCCAAAAATTACTGACATTTTAATCTAGTTCACTTTGGTCCAAATTTAGTTTATGAGAATAGAGGTCTTGGGTTCAAGTCTTTCTTTTTGTTGATTTACTTTTTCAAAAAGTACATGTAATTTATGTTTTAGAGTTACTTTATGTAAAAGTGTTCTCACCTATTATAAAAAGTAAGTCACTTATAATTCTAAAGTCTCTTTATCTTTTATTTAAGTTACAATTTAGTGAGTAACTCATAAAGTACCATTGTAAATGTGATTTTCACTTATTTATAAAAGTGGGTCACATAAAATCTTTTTTTAAAAGTGAGCTAATTAGATTAAGTTTCGAAAGGGGGGGATTTTTTTTAAATATAACATTATCATTCACTTCCGCACATTCATGCACTTCGTCGGCATCTTCAACAACTTTTCTTCAAAAAGCCATAACTTTTTCATCTGGAAGCCGTTTTTTTAATCAGCGTAATTTTTTGAGATCTTTCCATTGGAACACTTAGTTTCAACATCTACAGCTTCAGTTTTTGTTAAAATGGAATGTTCATGCCAAGTTATTCTTGACAACACCAACTACTTCCAATGGTGGTCCTACTTTGTGGATTTACTTAGAAGTAATGGTCTTTACAGAATAGCCTCAGGCCAAGAAACTAAACCTAAAGATGAAGATAAGCTAGCCAAATGGGAAAATAGGCAAGATCAAGCACGTAGGTTGATAGGGATGTCCATTTCTATAGACCTTAGATTCTAGATCGTAGAACTTGATACCCCTAATGAAGCAATGAAACAACTTACTAAAGTTTTTGGAATTAAAAATGAAATTAGAGCCCATCAACTCGAAAATGAGTTGCTTACGTCGGACCCTAATAATTTTTCTTCCATTGAAGATTTTTTGTCCAAGTTCGAGACCCTTAGACTTCTCTTGGAAGGTGTTAAGGTTAAGAACGAAGATGGTAGCCTTATCTATTCCATTCTTACTAAGTTGGGATCAATCTACTCTGTGTTTGTTTCCACCTTCCATTCTACTAGAGAAGCCTTTATTTCTCAACGACAAGACTACAAGTCCCCCTCTTTTGATGCCTTTTGTGATTCTTTAATAAGAGAACAAGAGAAACTCTTACATCTTGGTCTTCTTAATCTTAGAAACTCTTCTAAGAAAGCATTAACCGCCCAACAACAACCAAATTCAAAGAATCCTAAGAAGCAGTATCCTAAAAAGAATGGTCCTAAACCAAACAAGGGTCCTAAGTAATTTCAGTCTCAAAATGAAAAATCATTTTAACAAAATGATAAGGCAAATAAAAACAAAGGGAAGAAGACTGATAGACATTTCCACTTTTGCAATCGAGATGGTCACTTAGAATCCAAATGCTTTAAGAAGATGGAAGCCTTGGAAGCAGCAATGAAGAAGCATAACGTCCATTTGGAGCACTCTTCAACTTCAACTTCATCTTCAGGAATAGAACTTCTGCATGTGGTTTTCAAGCATCTCGGTCTGATTATGCACTAAATGTGTTTTCTTCTTTTCATTCTCATGAGTGACTCATTGATTCTGGAGCTTCTTATCACATGGCAAAAAACAAAGCCATGTTTTCTTCTTTAAATGATTGTAGCACCAAAAATATATATGTTGGTGATGATAGATCTCTTAGTGTTGTAGGAACTGGAACTATTCATCTAGACAATGGTCAATTTAATGATGTATTATGTGTTCCAACCTTATCCTGCAACCTTCTATCTTTATATCAGATAACTCATTCAGGTGAAGGTAAAACTGTTGAATTTTCACCTCACGATGTTGTAATTAAGGACCTAAGAGATCCTAAACAGATTTTAGCTACTGGCATTCCTGATGATTCTACAAGTTTGTATAAGTTTAACAACTTTTGGGTCATCAACTCTTCCCTTGGTATTTGTTGCTTATAATGATGAAGTGAGCAAACTTTGGCATGAGTGATTTGGTCACTTAAGCTATCTCTTTCTTCAAAATCTATGTAAAGAAAATATGGTGGCAGTTCTTCCTATGGTATCTTGTAGCGATGGTGTTTGTTCCGGATGTGTATTCAGAAAACATCATCGAGATAGTTTGGAAAAACGTGCCTCTTGGCACGCCTCAACCCCTTTATAGCTTGTGCATAGTGATTTATGTGGTCCACTTCTAGTTGTTTCATTCTTTGGCTACAAGTATTTCTTAACTTTCATTGATGATTTCTCCAGACGCACTTGGGTATACTTCTTAAAACTCAAGAGTGAAGTATTTAACATGTTCTTGGCCTTTAAGGCCTTTGTTGAAAAACAATTTGGACATCAAATTCTTAAGCTAAGATTTGATAATGGCGAAGAATATGTTAACAACAAATTCATCAACTTTTGCACTGAGAATGACATTCAAATGCAACATATTGTTCCATATACTCCACAACAAAATGGTGTAGCTGAAAGGAAGAATCACACCTTAAAGGAAATGACTAATTGTATGCTTCAATCTAAAGGACTTGGTTTTAATTTTTGGGCAGAAGCAATTAACTGTGCAAATTACATACTAAATCGCACTCCTACTAAGGTTTTAAAGAATATCACTCCAGAAGAAGCATGGAGCTTAATTAAACTAGATGTAAGTTACTTTCATGTTTTTGGAAGTGAAGCATGGGCCCATATTCCAGATGAGAAACATAAAGCTTTAGAACCTTAGAGTGAAAAATGTATTTTTGTTGGATATTTTGAAGATGTCAAAGGATATAGACTTATTCCACTTAAGTCCAAAAATGTTATCATTAGAAGAGATGTAAAGTTTGCTGAAAATATATCGGCCTACGAGCCTAGTTCGGCGGATGTGCCACCTCTCTCTATTCCTTCTACTTCTGAAAACATTTCTTCTTCAGATGATGACAACGAGGATGACAATCCTCCCCCACCTTCTCAGGATCCTCCTTCAGCTCCTCAACTTCCAAAATGGGTCTGTGCTACTCGGGATGCAGCAGGTGCTCTTGCAGGTGATCCTACAGATCAACGACGTACACATTCTCAGTTTGATAGAGCCTCTTCTTTACTGGCTCAAGCTTTAGCAAATTATGATCCTGACACCTTTGCAGAAGCTTCAAGCCATCCAGATTGGGACGCAGCTATGAATGAATAATATTGTTCATTATTGGCAAATGATACATGGGATCTTGTTCCTCTTCCAAAGGGAAGAAGACTTGTTAGATATAAATGGGTTTACAGAACCAAGTTTGGACCAGATGGAAAAGTTGATAAACATAAAGCTCGTCTTGTTGCTAAGGGCCTTTCACAAGTTGAAGGCATTGACTATACTGAAACTTTCTCCCCTATTGCCAAAATGAACTCTATCCGCCTTGTTCTTTCCCTTGCTGCCTCTTTCAAATGGGAAGTCCATCAGATGGATGTTAAATCTACCTTCTTGCAAGGGGACTTGCATGAAGAAATCTATATGGAACAACCTCTTGGCTTTATACAAACAGAATCCATCCTTGTATGTTAGCTTAAGAAATCCCTTTATGGTCTCAAGCAAGCCCTTCGAGCTTGGTATGCCAAAATGGATAGCTTTCTTTTAGATACCAACTTTTCTAAGTGTCATTCTGACAATATTGTCTACACCAAGAAAATGGGCAAGTCTCTTATCATTCTTGTTCTTTATGTTGATGATCTTATCCTTACTAGTAGTGATCCCAACCTTATAAACCATGTGAAGTCCAACGTTAAAAAGAAGTTTGAAATGACAGACTTAGGACACTTACATTATTTTCTTGGTCTTCAAGTCTTGCAATCCAAGGAAGGTATTTCCCTTTCCCAGTCCAAGTATGCTTGTGATCTTCTACGCCACTTTCCCATGGAAGATTGTAAGCCAACCCCTTCTCCCTTTCATTTTGGAGCCAAACTTTCAGTCACTTGTACTTACCCTGAAGATGATGCTACCTTATACCGTCATCTTGTAGGAAAAATTTTGTATCTGACTCATACCCGTCCTGACCTTTCCTTTGTTGTTGGCCTTATTGCTCGGTTTATGCAAAACCCAATGAAAGTCATTGGAAAACAGCTAAAAGAATACTTCGTTATGTTCGAGGTACAGTTCAATTTAGGATTCATTACAGTGCAGAAGCATCTCCTCTATTAGTTGGTTTCGCTGATTCTGATTGGGCTGGTGACCCTGATGATCAGAAGTCTACTACAGGTTATGTATTCACCCTTGGTTTTGGACCTATTACATATGCTTGCAAGAAACAAGGTGCCAGTTCTCTTTCTTCTGTAGAAGTAGAGTATCGTGGCGCCGTAGAAGCTAGTAAGGAAGCCTTATGGCTTCGTCAGATCCTATCAGAGTTTGGTTTTCAGCAGCAGCATCCAACTACAATTTGGTGTGATAATCAAAGTGTCATTCAACTATGAAAAGATCCAGTCCAACATCAGCACAACAAACACAATGAACTACACATGCACTTCATCAGAAAGCTCATTCATGACCATGTTTTTGAAGTGCAATATTGTTCAACCGATGATCAAGTTGCAGACATCTTTAGAAAGGCTTTCACAGAGCGAAGTTATTAAACTTCGATTTATGGTTGGAGTTCAGGAAGTTGTCACTGGGGGGGATAGGCTAATGTCTCCTTCCTTCTCCTATTGTGTCATATTTGTACATCCTTCAATCCTATCCCAAGTTGCTCTTAAGGGGGGATGTTAGGATATTCCGACACATAGGAAATAGTTAAGTATAACTTGGTCTAGTGTAGAGTTAGGTAAAGTGTGTCTCTTTACTATGTACATTTGTAACTTACAATCCGATGGTCACAATATGTTCTAAACATGAAGTGATCTGACGGTTCATTCTCTCCTCGGTATTACGACATTTGATCCGCGGCTTAACACCCGATTGGTCCATGATCTCTATTTAAAGAGCATGGAGGGTCATCTGTAGGGTGACCATTCACGAGAGAAGCTTATGTAAAATTTCTTTTTTTTTATTAATAAATTGCCTAAAGTGGCGGCGTTGGCTCGGGTGGTGGACCGTTTCCCTCTTTGAGGGTTTTAACCACGTCAGGAATACTGGTGTATTGATCTGTGATTTGTTTGTGAGCGGTATCCTCTGGTGTTTCATCTCAGGAACTTACCCTATAAATTCCTACAATATCTGTGTAGTCCAATATGTTGATAAGTGAAAAGGTAGTGTTGAATGTGTGAATTGCATTAGTTTACATCCTGGCATAAGTTCATCTCGTATTGGCATAATCAAGACGATAACTATAGTAAGGCATTGTTATATACAGGCTCGTAGCATGAGTGAGTGAGGAAGTAACAAATCATTTAGAAGCATTAATTCAGTCTTCTAGCAAAGAAGAAATTAAGTGACACATCATTCACCAGATCTTATGCACTAACAATACGGCTGAAGATACCATCCCCTGCTTGTGTACAATTCCAAAAACAAAAGAGATAGAAACCTTATATATTGAAGTGGATCTTGTCATCATTTGAGGAGGTAAACTTTTTCCAATCTAAAGGTTACAAGAGTGTTGTATTACTCAAAGGTCTACATAAAAATAAACATTGTTCTTGATCAATGGCCTCTGCTCTGTGGTAAAGCTAGAAAGATGGCAAAAGAAAACATTCTTGTTTTTGTGAAGGATTACTGTGCACTAAATTGGAGTCTACATCTTAGGTTGTAAGCACATGTATGTTGCCAGAAATACAATACCTTCGCCTTACATATTAAGATCATTTGAGCAGAACTAAGCATGAGGATGGCGAGGCTCTCATTAGTGTAGTGTCAGGGATCTAAGCCATATAGTGTCAGTAATAGCTACATATTTGTCAAATCTTATTATGCAGTGAAATAAGTGGCTCTAATGTTTTGGTGCCTTATGTGTCAAAAGATATTGAACTGATGATATGTAGCTAAAGGTAGATGCAGAAGGACAATAATATTGACAACAATAAGGGCATCAGCTAGGGTTTTACATAACCCATGAAGTAGAGGAGCAACAAACACTAACAACAGTGGTTGCAATGGAAGATTTTTTTTATATAGTACTACAGTCGTTCACAATCGAAGTTGTGAACAAGATAGTTAGATAACTTATCTTTTGAAAAGTTATCCTCTATGTAGAAACTTCAAGAGAAATTGCAGCAACTTTGATAAGGAATGCAACTCACCTGAAGCTTTTATTTTGAGGAACAACTAAAAGAAGAAGTCCATGGCACTGTGGAACAATCTCTTTTGTGATAACCCTCATCAGCATGAAATCAGAGGTGCCTTGAAGAAAGTACATGTCAGATTCTAGGTCTTAACAAGTATAATAAGCTGGAGACCTTGATTTTGACATCTAGGTTGCATTAAGTCAGGATATTATGGAAAATAATGTTATAGATATGGACACCTGAATACAAAAGAACCTTCCTTATAAATGAATCAATTGTCTCGTGAGGGAATATCATGATTGAAGGCCAAATGATCACCTTAAGAGGTAAATAGCCAGTTGCAAATGGTTGCATTGTAGGCAAGGTTACTTTCTCGATAATCAGGGGGAGTTCATATACAACTATTGCTGATGTCTGATTGATGACCCTCTCGTTTATCAATGTAAGAGGGAGTTGACTTTTAAAGTCAAAATGATCGACCTAGCCTTGATGCATTATTCCCTACACTTAAGGACTGGAGGAAAAACTGATGGTGTGCTTATGTATATGTAATATCCCTTATCAGGGATATTCCTCAAACACAATCAAACTCCAACCAGAGATGGACTGGGAGGGCATTTACCAGATATGTTGCCTCTGAAAAGAGGACGAGATCCGGAGGCTACCTGGCCCTTTCCAGACTCTGTCTAAGAGTATAGGAGAAACAAACAAGTGGTATAATAGCCGAAAATGCTCAAAGAGATACAATAACAATGGTGCAACATATAACATTATAACCATACGCAAATACTCAAGAAATGCAGAGAGAATACTAAGCCATTTCATTATACTAAGTAATAGAATGAGTACAGGGGGTGATCAGAAAGATGGCACCTCGACTTGCACAAGGCAAGTGAAGAAATACACTCAGAATAGAAAAGGAATGGCCCCTCTTTGAACTGCGTTCCAGTTGCTGGAGAATTGTTGTGCTGCTGTTGTTGCTAGAAATCAAATGAGGATTTGGGGCGGCTCCCCTCCTCAGAAAACGCTGAAACTCTGGAATCAGACTCTACTCAAGAAACCCAGAAAAGCCCAGAAAACTTTTATGAAATGGCCGACCCCCGAAAGTCACCCCCTTGGGGTTCTGCGCAGTCTCTCAAAGCTCTGCGCTGCTACTGAATGAAACCCTCCAGAAATCTGCTTGAAACCTCTACCAAAACTCTCCAATATGCAAGGAATAATCCCCTACTCAATCTCTCAGCACAAATCCTACTGCAAACCCTCAACCCAGACTCCTGCCAGAAAGAACTACGTCCCCCTCTCAGTGTTGCGCAATCCTCCAAAACGCTGATGAAACTGTTTCTGGAATACTGATGAAACTACTGCTGGAATACTAATGGAAATACCTTGCTCGAGCAAGCACTCGAAGTCCCCGGGGCTAAGGGTGAGATCTCCAAACGGAGACACTCAATGCACTAAACAGTGCTGCAGACTAGCTAAACAGCCAGTGTGCTCTAAGTCGAAATGACTATCACAAATTCTCATAACAGAATGATCAAAATGAGGGGGCTCCTCTCTCCTTTATAGCCTTTGCCTCTCTCAATACCAAGGCTCACCTCCTCTTGCGTGATTCCTCTCTTGCCACGTGTTTCTTCCCTCCTGCACAGTGCCTCCATGTGTCTGCGTGGGCTCCATTTCTGCGTCCCCCTTTGGCCCCCTTGGCTCCATTTCAAGTCACAACGTTGTGCTACTAGGAAGTGGCTTTTTATTCTAAAAGTGAGTTATGTCCCCCTTCCTCACTTTTTTATTTACAAATAACTATAGAAGGCAAAAATTGAACAAATCGAATATTCCAATTAGCCATGGCTAATTAGGAATATCACAGTCTCCCCTGGCAAAATGTTGCTTGTCCTCAAGCAACTGAAGTGATGGATGCTGCAAGATCTTCTCACTCTCCCAAGTGGCATCCTCATCCGGCAAATTCTTCCACCTCACCAAGAATTCCCGGACCGTCCTGCTCCGTAGCTGCCTCTCCCTGGTATCAATGATAGCCTCCGACTGCAATACCAAATGTCCCTCATCATCCATGGGTGGTAGATCATCTGTCACTATCACCTGCTACCCCAATGCCTTTTTTAGGCATGATACATGAAAAACGTTATGAATCTTGCTGCCTTGGGGCAGCCCCAACTCACATGCAACCTGTCCAATCCTGCGTATCACCTTGTATGGCCCATAAAAGCGGGGCTTGAGCTTCTCAGCCCCCTTCTGCTTCAGTGACGACTGTCGGTATGGTTGTAATCGTAGGTAGACCATGTCCCCTACCTCGAAATGTCTCTCCACCCGACCCCTGTTGGCATACAACTTCTGTTGGTTCTGCGCTGTAGCCATGTTATCCTTGAGAGCTCGGAGGATATCCTGACTCTCTTGGATCCAAATCTTGGCTCTAGGAGCCTTGCTATCACCAAACATCACGTCAGCAAAAGATAAAGGATGATACCCATATAAGGCATAGAATGGTGACATACCAATGGACATGTGATGTGAAGTATTGTAGCAGTACTCCCCCAGATGCAGCCACTTCAGCCATGCTCGCTGCTGCCCATTGACATAGTTACGTAAGTAGCCCTCCCGCCACTTGTTAACTATCTCTGTCTGCCCATCCATCTGTGGGTGATAACTAGTACTCGGTGTCAACTCCATCAACCCAAACTCACACTTGGAGAGTTTGGCATAGAACTACTGCTCCTGTAAGATACGCAATACTGTCTTAATGTGCTGGAGATGCTCCTCCCAAGTCCTGCTGTAAATGAGAATATCATCAAAGAATACCAACACAATTTTCCTCAAGTGACTACGGAAGATGTGATTCATGCAGGACTGAAATGTAGCGGGGGCGTTGGTTAGCCCAAAAGGCATCACCAAGAACTCAAAGTGCCCATAGTGACACCTGAAGGCGGCCTTGGGAATGTCCTACTCCCTCACGCGAATTTGATGGTACCCAGATCTCAAATTAATCTTTGAGAAGAACCGTGCTCCTCTCAAATCGTCCATCAACTCATCGATCTTGGGTGTGGGGTACCTGTTCTTCAGGGTCTTCTTGTTCAGGGCCCTGTAGTCAATGCACATCCTCAATGTATTGTCCTTCTTCTTCACCAACACCACAGAAGAAGCAAAAGGACTCGTGCTCGGTCGAATGTGCCCAAGAGCCAGCAACTCCTGGATAGCCCGCTCAATCTCATCTCGATAGGCCTTGGGATGCCTATAGGGGGTGGTGATCACTCCTTGTATGCCCTACTCAAGCTCGATGGTGTGCTCAAACCCTCGATCCGGTGGCTGTCCTGGTGGAATCTCCCCAAACACTATGGCATACCGATCAAGGATGGATTGTATCTCAAGATGTACCGTCTGCCCTGTAGTCCCTGCCTCTGATGCACACAGCTCCACTGCCCACTCTATGTCTCCCTTCCGGAAGACTGCCTCCATCCGATGAGCCGAAACAGTCTGAAGCGAATATGTGTGTTATCCTTGTATCTTCACATGCCTCCCTGTCTTCTCATCATCCCACTCCATCTCTAGGGTCTTCCAATCCGTCGTGACCTTCCCTAGAGTGACAAGCCATTGAACACCCATTATCATATTGGTGTCGGGAATATTGACCACGAAAAAGTGGTCAGTCAATGTGTAGGTGCCCATCATCACTTAAAGTTTTGGAACATAACGAGCACACGCCATGGTCTGATCTCCTGGGACCAAGACTGAAAACCCATCGAAGCTCTCTGTTTGTATACCTCTTTGCTCAACCATCTGTGCATCGATGAAGTTGTGGGTCGCCCCACTGTCAACAACACACAAGTGGTATAATAGCCGAAAATGCTCAAAGAGATACAATAACAATGGTGCAACATATAAAATTATAACCATACGCAGATACTCAAGAAATACAGAAAGAATACTAAGCCATTTTATTATACTAAGTAATAGAATAAGTACAGGAGGTGATCAGAAAGGTGGCACCTCGACTTGTACAAGGCAAGTGAAGAAATACACTCAGAATAGCAAAGGAATGGCCCCTCTCTGAACTACGTCCCAGCTACTAGAGAATTGTTGTGTTGCTGTTGTTGCTATACATCAAATGAGAATTTTGGGCGGCTCCCCTCCTCAGAAAAGGCTGAAACTTTGGAATTGGACTCTACTCAAGAAATCCAGAAAAGCCTAGAAAGCTTTTCTGAAATGGCCGACCCTTGAAAATCACCCCCTTGGGGTTTTGCGCAGTCCCTCAAAGCTCTGCGCTGCTACTGAATGAAACCCTCTAGAAATCTGCCTGAAACGTCTACCAAAACTCTCCAATATGCAAGGGTTGATCCCCTGCTCAATCTCTCAGCACAAATCCTACTGCAAACCCTCAAACCAGACTCCTGCCAGAAAGAACTGCGTCCCCCTCTCAGTGCTGCGCAGTCCTCCAAAACACTGATGAAACTGCTACTGGAATACTGATGAAATTACTACTGGAATACTAATGGAAATACCTTGCCCGAGCAGGCACTCGAAGTCCCCCGGGGCTAAGGGTGAGATCTCTGAACGGAGACACTCAATGCACTAAACAATGCTACAGACTAGCTAAACAGCCTTCGTGCTCTAAGTTGAAATGACTATCACAAATGCTCATAACAGAATGATCAAAATGAGGGGGCTCCTCTCTCCTTTATAGCCTTTGCCTCTCTCAATCCCAAGGCTTACCTCCTCCTGCGTGATTCCTCTCTTGCCACATGTTTCTTCCCTCCTGCGCAATCCCTCCATGTGTCTGTGTGGGCTCCATTTCTGCGTCCCCCTTTGGCCCCCTTGGCTCCCCTTTAATTTGCAACGTTGTGCTACTAGGTAGTGACTTTTTATTCTAAAAGTGAGTTATCTCCCCCTTCCTCACTTTTTTATTTACAAATAACTATAGAAGGCAAAAATTGAACAATATCAAATATTCCAATTAGCCATGGCTAATTAAGAATATTACAGTATATCTTGTGGGATCCTTGCTATTCTTCATCAACACCCTATCAGTCATATGTCTCGCTATGAAAGCTTTGAAGTCGATTTATGGACGAGCCTCATATATTGGACAACTGCTTATTGAGATATTTCAATGATTCTATTTTCTATAATTTTAGGTACACTACTGGAATCTAAGATTCCATGAATATTTTGATGATAACTCGATTGACAAAGTGATGAATGGAAAGAGCACATCTAAGTGCTATACATATGTTAAGGACAACCTTTTAAATAAATTAAAGTTTGAAGTCTGTTACTCTAAAGCGCTATTGAAACCGAATGTATAAATTTAAGGAAACTCTTCAACTATCATTTATGTACATATTGTTGCATATTGCAGAATAAGATTAAGAGAATCTAGTGTTTCACATGTTGACACCAATTACCACTTTATATGGTACATAAAAGGACATTCCTGTTTTATAGCATGTTTGAGTGGATAGATCTTATGATGAGCAGGTTGAATGATGGACACTTTGCACTCTGGAAAGACAAGCTTAGGCTTGTGGTCTCCCTAAATAAGAGGGAGTAAGATCAATTAAATATTTTTTATCAAGATATGCAAGAAGCAGAGGATTACTAAATGCTGCCAAGATCTCTGTTGTAAATCAATATGTTTGTTGTGCATACATCTATATGCTGCTGGATGGAGATATGGGGCTCCCATTATCGATCCGGTCACATCACCAAGATCTAGTCTTGATTTTCAGAAAGCAGCCTGACACTATTACCTATATGAAGGGATCTTTGGTTAAGATTGAACATTGAGCTCTGGGAGCTCTTGGGGGCTTGATGTACTTCTTGAGCTATGAGCGACCATAGGGTGAGTGGCTCACCTTCCCCTGTGACGAAGGACATGTGTGTAGGGTGAGTGGTTCACCTTCCCTTACGATTGATAACACATGTGTGTAGGGTGAGTGGTTCACCTTCCCCTACTATTGATGACATATGCATAGGATGAGTGGTTCACCTTCTCCTGCGGTTCTACAAAGAGTTGTTCTGCAAAGAGCAATTTTTTTTCAAGCTTAAGATAATAGTTCATTTGAAGCCTTAGCATAAGACAACTCGACTCTTTTTCAATGGTATTAAAATTGGAAACTAGGGCCAAATTCCACTTTAAACAGGTCTTTCGAGGAAGATAATTATGACATTGAATTCCTCTTTTTCGGGAGGACCAAAATCGACCTAAATATCATCAAATTTGGATAAGGAGAAATGGGTTTTTGAATTTATGCCCTCTCTCATGTAAATCATCAAGGTCAGCCTCACCTTTATGTAGGCTCATCTAACCCAATGGTCACGTCACTTGAGCCCCCAACGATTTGTATATATAGAGGTGGCCTCCAATCCCATTTGTATCTATCATCATGAGAAACACATCTCTGAGGCAGTCGAGCTGAGGAAGAGGTCAAGGTAAGGAAGATTGAGGACTCTTTGGGTTAGTTTGAAGGCCGCACAACTATAGGAGGACAACTGCAGGGTCTAAGGCAATTTCTGGGCAGATTTGGTATGGGTTTTGTATCTCTTGCAGGTCCTGAAGGGCAGTAGAAGGCAACCACATTCTCTGAGTAGACTTGGGTAGATTTTTAGCTTGGTTTGGAAGCAATACCACTCTATTTCATGAGGTTGCAACGCTAGAATAAGTAAAAAGTAAGTTGCAGACCTTATCTACCCGAGATCAGGGTGCCATGAGGTTAGTTTGGGGCTAGAAATTAGCCGTGGACAACTGCAAGTTGGCTTAAAGGCAGAGGAAGCCTAACCACAGTTGTTAGGAGGCTGTTTGGAGAAGATTGAGCAAGATAATGTGGAATATAAGCAACCCTAACTTGATCATACTTCTATAGTAGTTTAATACTAGGGAAAAATTTGTCTCCTTCAAGACTACATTTTGGACCATCTATTTATCTGCAATTTGGCAAGTCTATTTTGATTTCGAATTATTGTACTCTCTCTCTCTGTTGAGCACTTGATATTTATAATAAGAAGATTGATCAAGGGTTTTCCCCATCTTAGGGTTTTTTTATGGCTTGAGCCAATTTTGTGTTCCCTTGCCTTGGCTTGTTCTTTGCATTTATGGTTTACGTTCCTTCTTCAGTTACCATCAATGATAAAATGATCTATGTGATTGAAAATGAAAGAATTGAAAATATAATTTGGGCTATCATGGTAATTGATCTAAGCAAAGAACATGTTAACTCAAAATTTAACAAATGGGGCACTAAAATTGCAATAATTTTTAAATTATGGTTCATAAAATCATCATTAATGTACACAAAATCATAAATAACACCATTTCACTAAAAAGCAAAAATAAAAACAAAACAACAATGTGATGTAAAGTTTTTAATTAAAAAAATGAAAATTTATTATTTTTAAAAGAAAATATCTAATTAAATAATTAAATAAAATCAACAAAAAATAATTAAAAACCAAAATTTTAAGATAATTTACAAATTTTTTAAAACGCAATTAAAATAAAAATAAAAATAGAAAACACAATAATTTAAAAAATTATATCTAAAATGCCAACGTGGTGTAGAATAGATGGTGATGGGGTGTATTGTTAAGTCACTTCGTGATGTGAAGGTCACCGGTTTGAAACTCCATGGGAAAAAGTCCAGTGATGTTAAGGGCTAGTGTGGCCCAGGCCGGGTGTGATCCTTGGGTGATTTTGATGGATTAGATGCCCTTGGGTCACGATTTCTCAAGCCAAAAGTTAAGCTTGTAGTCATCTTTGGAGGACATAGACAACTTGGCGAATATATATATATATATAGATGAGAAAAAAATTTGAACAATAAAATCAAAACAAAAAGAAACAAATGTTGAAATAATAATAGCCCCTAGGGGTATAGTTTGATTTGCAATCTCCATGATATGAAGATATGCAAATTATTTGAGGTTGGAGGTTCAAATTCTCTATTTTATTATGTAGGTCATGCGTGGGGGTGTTTATGGGCTCACCTTCTATAGTGGTGGCAACGAGAGTTGACGTCATGTCACATGAGTATGAGCCTATCCCAATTGTCAATTCCTCTCTCTCTCTCTCTCTCTCTCTCTCTATATATATATATATATATATTAAAAACTTATATTAATTTGGAAAACAAATGTTGAAAGAAAAACCACAAATATAACAAAAATACAAATTAAAAACAGAAAAACAAAAAAAACAAACCCAAATAAAAAGAAAATTAAGAAGACACCCAAAAAAAAAAAAAAAAATAAAAAACCTAAAAAAAAAATAAAAAATAAAATAAAACTATTAAAAAAGACAAAAGGGAAAACAAAAAGGCAAAGAAAAACATAAAAGAAAACACATGCATGGATTGTTTAAAAAGTATGAGGGAGAGATGTTGGGCATGGTCTTCATGTGGGTTGTATAACCACAATGGGCCACTAGAGCTTGCGAGGGAGACAATATGCCCCACATGCTCTTTAAAGTATTCATGATGTTTCTTTCTTTTCTTTTCTTTTCTTTTTCCTTGCATGTTTTTTTTTTTTTTTTTTTTAATTATTATTATTATTATTTTAAATCTTTAGTTTTTTAATTTTAAAGAAAGATACGAGATTTTAATTTTTCCCTTGATATTTTTTTAAATGGTTATTTTGATATTTTTTTAATAAGTTTATTTTTTATTTTTTATTTTTAAAAGTATTTTATTTTATTTTTAAAAGGTCTTTTCTTCTTTTTTGTTATTATTTTTCAATTTTGCAGGTTTTTAAGATTGGCTGGCGAATTGGGGTACCATTGAAGGACACCAAGATTTAGCAACTAGCGGGCATTTGGCTTTGAGCTTGTCTGATTTAGATCCATGAGACTTGGCTGCTATTTCTTGTCTAATAGATGAAGATAATAATTCCCCTGATGGGGGTGAGCGATCAATAGTTCAAATGGCCTCGGGGTCTCCCCCATCTACCACACGTTAGACATTGTTAAAATTGGCAACTAGGGCCAAACTCGTTGTGGGTCATCTTATTAATGACAACTGATATTTTACTTGGACTCCTCTCATCAAGAGGTGTAGGATTGATCTAAAGATCATCCGATTCTGATAAGTATTCATGGAGATATGATTTTATTTGTGTTATGGGACAATTCGTCAAGGTCGGCCAACAACTAATATGCCCCCTCTTGTGCTCCACGTTTTACTATAAAAGGAGGAGGTCTTCAAGTCATTTAAACACTCACTTCTCCTAAGATCTCTCTCCACACGTTTGGGTTTAGTGGCTAGAGAGGTCAAGAGGGAGAAGCCCTAGACACAGTGAAAAAAGGGTTCTATGTGCCCTAGACGCAGTTGAAGAATGCAACCCTTGCCACAGTCAAAGGGAGCTCAAATACGCAGCCAAAAGGAGCCCTAACAACTATCTAAAGGAGGCCCTAATATGCAACCAAAAGGAGCCCCAATATGCAACCAAAAGGAGCCCCAACAGTTGTCTAAAGGATGCCCTAATATGTAGCAAAGAAGGAGCCCTATACGCAACCAAGTGGAAGCCCTAATCCGCAAATCTAAGGAGCCCTATACGCAGCCAAGTGGAGGCCCTAATCCGTAGCAAAGAAGGTACATCTACCCACTGTTTAGGGGAACTTCTACATGCAGCAAGGCAACCCTAATCCATAGACATGAGGAAGCCTTAAAGGAGCCTTAGCTGCATATCTAAGGAAGGGTTAAACGTGCCCTAGACACAGTCTATACATGGATGAACGCAAGCCTAAACACAGTCACCTTAACACTATTCTAGGCCGCATTTGTGGAGGGTTTCATGTGCCCTTAGACTATTGTGAGAAGGGATCTGAATGGTTCCTTATATGCAGTCTCATGACTGCCCTAGCCACAGGAAAAGAGAAGGTTACAATAGTTCATTAGTGGGACGATTTGGGAGGTCTACTATATCAAGGAGGACTGTTATGAGGCAGTGTGGAGGGCAACAACTCATTGGAGGACAACCACAGTCATTAAGAGCAATTCTGGGCCAGCTTAGATGGGCTGTTAGGGACTGTGGTCAATACCCTAATCAGTGCTTGAATTGTAGCATTACGACATGTTCAAGAGTTGACATTTCTATAGACTAAATTTTGTTGCGTTAATAATGATTGAACACTATCTATGATACATTTGTTGCTATGTGCTAGGCTGTAGGCCATAGCACCATAACAAGAGTTGTTATGGGCAGTGTATCAGGGTGTGTAGCACAAATGTATCAAGGTGCAACACAAGTGTGTCAAGGTGCAGCATAAGTGTATCAAAATGCAGCACAAGGGGATGCAACATGATAGGCACAATAAAGTACAATTTGAAGATGTAGCACAAGGAGGTGCAACATGATGATATGGTGCAACAACATGATGTGTGCAACATGAAGATGAAGAGCAGCAAGATGGGTACAACATGATGAGGTACAACTCAGCAGTGATGCAACATGGTGCAACTCTGTGATTGACATGGTATGATGGTGCAGCATGGTGCAACACTATGATAGGATGATGGAATCACATGAGTCCATATCAATTACCTCATGAGACATCTTCTTAGAGAAGATCTATGTTCCTATCTTGTGAAGTCAAAGTGTTGACTTTTGATGTATTTGTACTATCTCTCTCTTTCTCTACTGAACTATTGAAGAACATATAAGAAGAATTGACCAAGGGTTTCCCCACATTGGGGTTTGTCCCTGGCTAGCGCCACATCTTGTGTCTTCTTGTCTTGGCTTGTCTTCTGCTATTTATGTTTATGTTCTATCTGCAGTTTACTTTAATGTTGATGTGATTGCTAATCTGGAAGAGATATTGAGTAACTGTGAAAATTGAAATAAATTGCTCTAAGCATAGAACATACCTAAAATTAACAGACATGCTCTCAGCCATAAACGATATTAATTGATGGTGTGTCCAGACATGGAAGCCTCTAGAGGCGTTTGGTATACTTAGTGCTCTCTTCAGACAAGCTTAGTATGGTTTCGTGAATTGGGAGATGAATAGAGGGAATAAGGAGGCAAGGATCTGTAGTGGTTGCCAAGAAGGCTCACTCTGGGAGTCGAACGGGCAACGAGAAGTTGGGGAGGGTATTAATGTTGGAGTTTCATAACTGGGTAGTTCTCAGGTGTTCATTTGGGACCCAGGTGCGCGACCTTCCTACACTGGAGGTCTCCTTCTCTGTCTAGGAATTGCAATCTCCAGTGATGGCTTCTGTAAGTGTCGTTGCGCCCCACCCCCCGCCCCCACCACCTTGTGATCTGCTCACTGACATTTAAGTATTCCTTCTTGTGATGTGTTGTAGAGTTTCTTTCAATTCCCTCTAGGTTGTGTTTCTTGTCCCGTCACTTGCTGCTTTGAGGTGGTAAATCCTTTGATTCCATTAGGTCCATTCTCATTCTGTTACATACTGTCCAGTGGTGCCTTCAGTCTAGCCTCACCCTGGAGCTGTTAAATTGTGTATGTTGTCACCTTGTATATGGAAAGTTTATTAGTCACCAGGCTTGCTACAAAGTAGTGTTTATCTGGGAGCATTGGTTGGGGTGGGGAATTGTATTAAATCCAAAAGGCCTTCGAGCCGCTTGGAAGCACTGTCTGAGTTTGGTTAAGAATGTTGCCACCCTTGGTCCTTGCAGGGTTTGTCGAGCATTGGGGTCTGTTTCACTTTCATCTAAGTCGGTTTATTGGTGTCTGCTTTGGGTCCCTCTAGTGAGTATCTTTGAGGGTGTTGGTGACTGGTATGTGGTCTACGTCTAGGTTATAGTTTTGTATGCAGGGATGACTCGGCAATAGGGACAACCCTGCAGAGGTGGCGGTCAACATGGGCAGGGTGCGACAAGAGCCGACAGAGAAAATTCGTCCACTGAGGAAAACTCTGCGAGCATGGATAGAGAGGGTGAAGTTGCCCACGACCTGGGCCACTCTCCGAGTCATGTGGACCTACTAGCCACCTTGGAATCGTTAGCTAAACAATTGAGGGGAATCCAGGCCCACCTGGATATTCTCAGAGAGCATAGATATGAGGATCGAAATGAGTTAGTAGCCTATATGAATGATACCCACTTTAGCCAGATAGAGATTCTGGAGCAACTGGCCTATTTGCGCAAGAGCCAACAATAGATTAATGACCACCTGCATGAACTTGAGGCCAGAATGGAACACATCGATTTCCATATGCACAAGCGACATGGCCCAATGGTAGCTCTGCCCATGTGTCCTCCTCAACCACCACCCTGATATGTCGTCCACGTGATTTCTACTTATTTTGTCTCTCTTTTGGCATGTATGGTTGTTTAGCCCTTCGAAAATAAAGGTTCACTAGAAAAATCTTATGCACTATATTCCAACTCTCCTAGCTAACAAATCCGGTAGAGTGAAGATGGGAGAGTCGTTGAAAATCGTTTTGTATCTTGTATTTCCTGATCATATAATAGAAGTTTTTTGACCGACAAAAAAAATGTATTTTTTTCCTTCAAAAAACATTGTCTTTTCTTGTTAATTTTAAGAAAAAAGTTGATGCTTTCAGTTTTTTAATAGCCTAAAGTTGTTTTTTTTTTCTTTTCTCTTTTTTTTTTTTTTTTATCTGAAATTGTTTTTTCTTCCAAAAAAATTATTTAGAAATTTTTTCAATGTAAATTATTAAAAATTATTAATAAATAATTTTAAAAATCATGTAATGCTACTTTTTAGATTTGGAGTCGATTTTATTTTACTTTTTTTGAGGGTGCCATTGGTCAAGACCATAATGTCAATTATTTGTATTTTGACCTAAAAAAAACACTTTAAAAATAGACATTCGATAAAAAAGGAAAAGAAAAGACAAACGATGGGTGTTAATTTTAAGTGTTTTTCGTAGTCATGATATTTGGTCTTTAATGCCATGGTTAAAAAATGTTTGAATAACTTGGAAAAAATGGGTAGTGTTATGTCACTACTTTTGCATATCAACGTGTTTTTTGTAGTCATGATATCTAGTCTTTAATGTGACGATTGAAAAATGTTTGAATTTTAACCCTTAAAAAGATGAAAGTGATGTTGCATCGCCATTTTTCCATTTTAGTGTGGTTTTTTGTTTTTTTCGTAATAATGATATTTGGTTTTTAATGCCATAGTTGAAATTTTTTTAAATTTTAACCTTCAAATGAAAAATGGTCATGTTGCAACACCACTTTTCAAATCCATCAAGAAAATCATGATTTGATGGGATATCTAAAAAACAGAAACTTCGTGAAGTTCTTGATAAATCGATAACATTATTTTCCTTAATAACCTTGAAGAACTTGTTCTGAGTTTCCTCTAGTTTAATAAAGAAATAACCAATCCCAATAATCTCATAATTGCAACAAATTATTCAATTTAGCACTGAACAATTTAAGTATAATTCTAAAATTATTTCAATCATAATATAGTTTAAGGAACTTACATTTGATCTGCACCATTATATAGCTGAAGGAACTTACCTTTGATCTCAGCTACACTACATTAGAATAGGAGATGACTCCATTGGGGATCTATTTTAGATCCATTGCTAGTAAGAGGCTTTTGAGTGCAGTTTCACCCTTATTTTAATGAGAGTAAACTTACACAACATGTTGATATTGTAGTGATAATTTTGAGGTCTGGGATGAGCCTTGTATTAGATAAGTGCCTGGTACAATTGCATTGTTTTTTTTGTTTTGTTTTTTTAGTAAGGTACCTGATATTATCACGTTAAAGAGTTACATCGCCAAAAAAAGTATGTTTTTAGTTTACCAAGTGTGAAACTAGACCAAAACTAAGATTCAGAGTCTTGAGGTTATAGAAACCCCTTCTAACTAGAGCATCTGATGGACAAAAGATGTTATACATAAATTGAAAGTAGCAGTGTTGATTTTCTAGTTGCAAACAAGACTAGAATTTTTTTCAAACTGATAACTATTTCCAATGATACAATTTGACTTCTTTAGAGAATTCCAATCATTAAGCAGTTATACATGAAAATTTCAATCATTAACTTCAATAGAGCAATAGAGATCACAATAACAATGAGACAAGAGACACCAAAATTTCTTGGGACAAAACCCGAGAACGGAGAAGAAAACGATAATCTTTCCTTATGAGAGAGAGTTCAATTCATCAAATTGTTCATCAAAATGTTCCAGTCAAAATGCCAACCTTTGACTTCACTAAATACCAAGTCAAACCAGTCAAAAGAGAGAATTTGGTCAACGATCTGCTCACAGTCAAGGTTTGTACAAGGGGTCGAATTTTGGCCTCAGGCTATTGGTTAAAGGGTTGAAATCTGGTCTTGCAATTTCCACATAAAAGCTTGGTCAAATCTCAAAGTTTGACCTGCAGTCAAACCTCTGTCAATGGTCCATAATAGAGACAAAACTTCAGTCAATAAATAGTTAATGAACAATCAACGAACAATTAATGAACCAAGGAATATTCGGCCTCCAAACTTCAATCAATAGCTCAATTAAACAAGAGAGAAACGAATCAAATCAACGTTGGCCAACATAAGTCAAATATGTTGTTCAACATAAGTCAAATAAGCTGGTCAACACATAAGCCAATCCTCTTCTTCTTCTTTGCTCATGTGAACATAACTCCTTGTGATTGGCCAAATGAGTGAGTGTGATGTGATGCCAAATGAGGTCTAGTGAATGCCAATATATATGTGAGTCAAGAGGTAGGTTTTGACCTTGGGTCAAACCCCTTTAAGTCGTGGGTTGACTTCATCATTTGAGGTTGACTTGGACAATTGGAAAATATATAATTTCTTCTTCAATTTTGACCATGAAAATAGCAACCACAACTACTATTTTCAACCCTTCCTCTTAGCCATTGAGGTACTTATCATTTTCTCCAAGATCAATCTCCCTAACCAATCCATTGGTCTCTTGGTAATGACCTAAGGTAGAGATCACAAAATCAGATGTACAAGTCTCATCATAACGAAAGATACATAACAACAAGTTCATCCTACAAGCCAAAACCAATGTCATCAAGGTCAGAACCCAGCTGACCTTGGGATAAATCAATGAAGTCAATCTGTCCAATTATATGGAATGCTTTCTCAGTGAAGCATAATAACCCAAGAGAGTACTCAAAATCAATCTTCCCGACCAAGTCCACTTGGTCTCTCAGTCAAACACAATGACTCAAGGAAGAGAAGTCAAATTTAGTGTTCCCAACCAAACGCACTGGTTTCTCAGTCAAATATAATGACTTAGGTGATCACTCCAAGCCTCAAAACCAAACTCCCCAACCATATTGGTTTCTCAGTGAATCTCAATGGCCCAAGGGAGTAATTAGGACAATCTTCTCGACCATAAACCATGGTCTCTCAACTAAGCCCAAGGAACATTGTCATTCTCATGATGTTATACAATCAATGCCCCTCTCTCCAAGAGAGGGATTCTCAACCACTCCAAGCATTTCTCCGAAATAAGCAAACTTCATTCTGGATAGTGGCTTTGTCAAAACATTAGCAACCTACTCATCAATAGAGATGCATTCGAGCCTCACAACTCCTCTCTGGACAATATTCTAGATGTAATGATGCTTGATCTCAATGTTCTTCGACCTTTCATGAAAAAATGGATTCTCAGAAAGCTTTACATAGCTTTGATTGTCACAATATACAAAGGTCGATTCTAGCACTTGATCGAACAACCATAGAAAACAACTTTCGAAGCCAAACTGCTTCACAAGAGGATGGACATGAAACTATATACTCAACTTCATGTGTACTAAGAGAAACATAAATCTACTTCTTACTTGGCCATGATATCGTAACAAATCCCAAGCTAAAACAGAAACCATAAGTGCTCTTTTTATCTCCAGTGCATCCAACCCAATCAACATCTGTAAAACCATGCAATTGCCATTCTCCATTAGAAACATATCTCAAACCATAATCAATTGTGCCACATAGATATCTCAATATATGTTTCGCTACAACCCAATGCACACATTGGGGCTCAACGAAGAATTTACTCAACATGTTCACAACATAGCATATATCATGTCTAGTGTTAACCAACTAGTTCAATGAGCCAATCAATTTATGATACATAGAGGAATCAACCATATCAAAATCACAATCTCGTAGCTTCTTCAAATTTTCCACCATGGGAGTATCCATGGACTTATAATCCATCATGCCAAATTTCTGAAGGATCTTAATGATGCCATAGTTCACAAAGATTATAGGTGTTGTGTATTAAGGCTTGAATTGAGTGACCAAGGAGACAATATAGGCTTCATATTCATACACCAATGACTTGGAAGATTCAAACGAAGAGTCTTTCTTCCATGCTAGAACTTGACCATCAACGAAGGAAATTCTATACCCTTTGTCTTCAAGAGATGAAATGGATAAAAATCCATCTTCAAACCAGGAACATATAAAGTGTTATTAATAGAGACATTACCTTCTGATTCCAATTGGAAGGATAATGAACCAATGCCTTTAACTTTGTACTTTCCATTGTCACCTTGTTGAGATATCCTATTTTCGACTAGATCAAAGAGATTATCACAACTTCCAGTCATGTGCCTAGAGGCACCACTATCCACCAACCAAATTTCATCATGACTTGCAATAGAACCTGTAAAAGCATAATTAAAGGAATAATTATCACCGTCATAATATTTCTTCCTCGACCTCCTCTTGAATGAGGGTTCATTAAGATCAGTTACAAAAGCATGTTGCTTCCCTTTCCTTTTTCGATCATCATTCCTTTGCGGACACCCATTTTGATAATGACCATATGTTTGGCAACAATAACATTGAACAATTGACATTTCCCTTCTTTCTTGAGAGGGAGGAGGAGATCTTCTTTTTGGCACAGGTCCTCTTCCTAGAGCAAGTCTTCTTCCTGCATTTCTTTGAAATCTTCAAAAATTTCTTCTTCCCTTTTTATTCTTTGAGTGCGCTACAAAAGCTTGAAAATCTTTACCTGGATTTAGAATCTTGCCTTTGGACATGAGCCTAGATTCTTCTTGAGTGCAAGCAACCTATAGTTTATCAAAGGTAGGAACAATTTCTCTTCCACTAATGCTTGATGCAAAAGAATCCCAAGAGCTAGGAAAACCATTGAGTGCTATAGCTACTAGTTCTTTATTGGATACCTCTTCTTCAATAGCTTTGAGTTGATCTCTTAATAGAGATATTCTTACGATGTAGGATGCCACAGTATCATTCTTTGCCATCTTAACATCACGAAGTTGATTCCTTAGACTTATAGATTGACTAATAGTGTCAATGGTGTATAAACTAGTGATAGCTACATACATTTCCTTGGAATATTTATGATCAATAATATAAGCAATTAGATGATCTCTAACGGATTCCATAATGATCTCATAGCTAAGATATCATCTTCTTGGAACTTGTCTTTTCCTGCTTTCTCATCTGGTTCAGTAACTTTCCCCTTCACAATACCCAAAATCTTATGTCTTACAAGAACAAGGTCGATTCTAGTCTTCCATGCTCTGAAGTTTGTAGATCCTTCAAGATTGTTTTTTGTCTTCATGAAGAAATTCATGATGAAGATGATCAATCAAGATAAAATATGTACTACCTCATTGCCCTTCAACGTGATCTCAAAGCTCTTCAATTTGATTGCAATGCTCTTTTCCTTCACCAAAGCGCTGATACCATGTTGATTTTCTAGTTGCAAACAACACTAGAACAATTTTCAAATTGTTAACTACTTCCAATGATAAAATTTGACTTTAAGCAATTATATATGAAATTTTCAACCATTAACTTCAATAGAGAAATAGAGATCATAGTAATAATGAGACAAGAGATACCAAAATTCCTTGGGACAAAACCCCACAAGGGGGAAAACTCGATAATCTTTCCATAGGAGAGAGAGTTCAATTCATCAAAATATTCTAGTCTAAATGCCAACCTTTGACTTCAGTAAATGCCAAGTCAAACTAGTTAAAAGAGAGAGTGTTTGGTCAACGATCGACTTACAATCAATGTATGTGCAAGGGGTTGAATTTTAGCCTGAGGATTTTGGTCAAAGAGACGAAATTCAATCCTGCAATTTCCATTGATAAGATCAGTCAAGTCTCAAAGTCTGAGATATGGTTAAACCTCGATCAACGAACTAGAACAGAGACAAAAATTCGGTCAATGAACAATCAATGAAACAAGGAATATTTTGCCTCCAAACTTCGGTCAATAGCTCTGTTAAACAAGAGAGAAACGAATCAAGTCAACACAGTCAACATAAATCAAATAAGTTGGTCAACATAAGTCAAATACGCCGGTTAATGCATAATTCAATTCTCTTCCTCTTCTTCAATCATGTGAACATATCACTTTGTGATTGGTTGAATGACTCAGTGAGTGTGATGTGATGCTAAATGAGGTCCAATGAATGCCAAAATATGTGTCAAGAGGTGGGTTTTGACCTTGGGTCAAATCCCTTCAAGTGGTGGGGCTGACTTGATCATTTGAGCTTGACTTGGATAGCTAGAAAATACATAATTTCTTCTTCAATTTTGACCAGAAAAATACCAACCACAATGACTATTTTCAACAATAAGAACGAATGTTATTACAATCGAACTAGTGATCAAACCGAAAAGCCTTGTGGACCAGGAACCAGTCGAAATCAGGAAAAAACTAGAAAAAAAACGGTTTACCAAAAACACTAAAAATATTCATATTTTAAAGAAAAAACATATATGGTCATGTGCATCCATATGAATCCAATCTATTTATACGCAAATATGCAAAAGTTCACATTTATATAGCAAGTAATAGTGCATATAACCAAAATAACACTTAGTGCAAAACATCGTTGAACAAAAAAAGTTACAAACATCAAGACGCAGGCTCTAAAAGGCCTTTATAGTCCAAAATAACATGATAGATCGTAGTATTAATCATGATACTACATATTACAACTACAACAAATCAATGATCAATCATCATCAGAGTCATCATCTTGATCATCCTCATCCTCATTTGAAGAACGAGTAGCATCCAACTCTGCAATGGGTTTAAGGCTTGATTCCCCTAGCCCTGAAGCTGTGACTGGTGCTTTTGATATATCTGCCTCTGCATCCTGTGGAGGTGGGTCCAAATCCAACCAAGAAAGGTCTTCATTGTCAAATGATTGTGCTTGACTCTCCACAACCCATTCTGATGTTGGATCAAAGTCAACCAAGAAAATGTTGCTTGATTCAGGGGTTTTATTCAACAATTGGTTGCGCCTCAACCTAAGGTTGTACTGAACGAAAACCATGTCATTCAATTGCTTTTGCTCGAAACAATTCCTCTCCCCAATGTGTATATGCTCAAACACACTCCTTGGAGCACTACATGTCTGGCTCAATATTTGAATTGCAATTTTTTTTTCAATTAAGGGCATTCACCACCAAATTGTTGCCACCAATAAGTTACAAAAAAGGTGGAAGAAAAAAAAGGTATTAGCAAATGAATTTGAAAGTTGAAACTTTGACTCAACAATTGCAAATTGAAATGAGTAATATAAGGATTTGCAAATTTTGACAGTTCTTACCTAGGGGACTATTTTCTCTACTTCTTACAACCATAGAAATTCCAAAGATACTAATACTCTCACTGAAATTCAAGAGCTTGTTATGAATGTGATCTTGAGTCTTGGAATCTGGGACCATGTGCTCAATGCATTTATACAATCCCCCTAATACCTCCCCATTAGCCTCAAAATTTGTAGTGTAATGGTACCTTCAAAATTCAAAAAACAAAAACATATTCATCAAGTCAACAAAACTTAAAAGTTAGAACTTATAACCTATAAGCAGTGAGCATTGAAATCCAAAATTACATACCTTGGATTTAAGTAGTAGCTAACTGCATGTAAATGTCTATGAAGTTGTTTGTTCCACCTTTCATCAATGATTCTCCATAGAGGAATGTACTTTTGTCTTTTATCCTCGTATGTTGCCTTTATTTGTTCCTTGGCCTGATCCATGGCCTCATAAACAAAACCCATGGCAAGTTTATCATTATCCACAATTCATAAAACTTTGACAAGAGGCTCACTAATAACAAAATCTCTTCTGCCTTTGGCCAAAATATTTTGTCAAATACTTGGTCAACCATTGATTTCCCTTCAACCTTTTTGCTCTATGTTATCGCTCAAACTAGCAAGGGGTCCTAGAGGGGCACTTGTTAGGTCAAGGACAACAATGAAGCTAGATGCTTCCTACTCTTTACAGACTCACCGATGGGAGGAGACACGATATATACATAATCACTTATGAAGGATAGATCAACTAAGATGGACGTTGAGTGATCTCGGGGACCCTTTCCTAGGGGAGGCACGAGAATGGGACTTGCTTACTTCTTAAGCAAGGTACAAATCTTTCTAGGAAAGGGGGATGAGGATTTGAGGGCTAGGAATAAGGAGTGTGAATTGTAAAGGAGCTCCCCAATCCCTAAAATCCTTATGGAACTTGGTTTCCCAAGTGGTTTTTGAAGAATTAATTTTGATGAGATATTGGTCCACACGAGACCAAGTGTACCCAAGCTAGGTCAAGAGGAGGGAGTTTAGAAACCAATGATGAACTTGACCTAGACGAGGAAGAGAAGGGTTTCAAATAAATGATTTTCACTTAAAGGTGCAAAATGATCCCTATGAGGAACTAGCCTAGGGAAACTTAGGGAAAAAACCAATGTCGAGGCTAGGGCTTGGGATATCTCACTACCCCAGCATCGAAATTTCCTCTGATTTGGAGGAGGTCTAGGAGACAAGCCAACACAGTAGAGACCAAGAGATAGAATTTTTCTTATGGGTGGCTTGTCGGGAAAATGATGCCCTAGGAGCCCTAATGTGGCTAGACCTAGAATAAAGAGGAGAGGTGAAGAAAAATGTGTCTTTGAGTGATCACCTTATGGTAGACCAATGCCTAATCCTTTGGGGAGATTGGAGTCAAGAAGAATATGAAGATAGACTTCGTTTCTAGGTCAAGGAGGCCTTAAGATCAACTTCACTTGTCATTAGGGCAAAGGAGAGTGACCTTAAAAGCTTTTATACTTCATTTTGCAAGGTGAAGTGGCTTATCAAGATAAATTCAACCATAGAATTATCCCTATGAGAATCCGTTCAACATACATGGCCCATATATAGAGATATGCTATATAGAAACATAATTCCACAATTTCACAGTAAATGCATGCAACAACTAGCCCTAGTATAACGAAAATTTCATTATCAATGTATGTGACAAAGTAAGAGAATAATTAGCATTAAATTTATACTTACATGTAAGAGAACATATCCAACCACCAATAAACTTGCGAATCAAGAAGCTCCAAGATAAGAAAAGACAATCCATACATCAAAATTCATCCATGCTCGAAAATTTCGTCCACCAAAAAGGAATAGCGAAAATCTCAAGAGAGATATAATTCCAAACCAAGCGATGATGAGAAATGAACTCTCATCATTTGTATTTATACTCTCCTAATGAGTTTGATTTACATATTTGAGCCTACATCAGTCCCTAAAATAAAAATAATGTACAAATAACTAACTTTTGGTGACAAGCCCACCAAACTAGCTCATAAACAAAATAACAAGCCTCTCAAGAGGTCGAATGCTCAATAGTACATGTAATTTGTCTCTCTAAGAAGCCTGATGAAGTCCATAAGTGCCATAATGATGAATAGGACTTCCAAAAATGATAGACAAGTGGTTGGCCCCTTGCTCTTCACATAATAAACTTATGGTGCTCCCAATGGGTGTGAGGGCACACAAGTGACCTCATGGGTCTCCAAGTAATTCTAAGATTCTTGTATGTCATTTGTAAGGGCTTAGATGATGGTGTAAGTGATGCCACATCAATATACAAGTCCTGGGTCATCTGCCAAGTGCATGGTACCACTGTGGGGTTGTCTGGGCAAAGGTGAACCATGTGGATCTTCCTCGTCCAATAGGTGAGTCTCAAGCAATCTATGAATATCTGTGGGGATCCATGGAGTGTTTTCTACTATTGTGGAGACCCATGACTCTCAACACACACCCTACATGTGCCAATGTAGCCCTATGGAGGGTTAGGACCCTGTATAGGGAGACCAAACCCAAGATGGAGACCACTTGCAATCCTACATAAGATCCAATACGTACAACAAGTCATCAAGTAAATCGAGTAAAGGAGCTTACAAACCATGGACAGCAGGTGGGGACTTCATAATGGCATGCCCTTCCATAATTGGCTTTGACATGTGGTAATGTTTCCAAGCTCCAAGTGGGGTTAACAAAGTATCCTATTAAGTGGTTTCTACTTCTAAGGGGATAATATGTCGAAGATACATTCTTTAAAAGGGTGGTGGCATGTGATGGAGAGATGAATGGAGTAGGGAATGAAAGGGGCAACCCTAGGTCACATGTTGGGGTACAAGGGTAGCTAATACAAATGAAGCCCACACTTAGGTATATAATGTATATGAGGGAGCAATCGTGATACATGAGGTGCCTCGGCTTTGATTTTTCCACCCTTCTTTATATGCCTTTTGCCTTTTATGATTTTTCTTTAATTGATTGCCCGGGGCTCAAAGGGTAAGAGCATGAGGTGTGATATATAACAATGGATACCCCCTTTAAGGTAGGGCGATTCATTGCCCAACAGGGGTTGGGACAATCATGGGTTCTTAAATGATAAAGGAGGCTCATTTACGACCTGTAGGAACTAGAGTGATGACCATGATGATAGGGTAGAGCTCATGTATTGGATTTTTCCCATGTGCTAAATGTGTTTGTCTTGACCATCTTTTGCATTTTGCGGTGCATTTTCTTGTTGGATGTGACCAATTATGCTTTTACTTTTCTTTTCAGCTGCATCAACCTCTGGGGCATCATTCCAAACTTGACCCAAGGTGTGGGCAAGAGGAAGGGGAAGGCTAACCCTATGCGGACCCAATGGAGGAATGTGGACCTTGGTGGGAGAAATGATGAATGGGGTTATAATGAGTGGAAGGGGAGTAATATATATGTATGAGGGAGCGGGACCACACAACCAAAATCAGGGTTTCCCATGTAGTACCATCCCTAAATCCCAAGGTTCAGTAAAAGAGATCCCATGGGACAAGGGCCTAAGGTTAACATCCAAAAGAGGTCTAGGGGACAAGAGCACAAGTCTAGCCCACTCTTTCTGTTGAATCGCCCCATTAATCCATGCCCATAAGTGTTCATGATAAGCAAACTACAATACTCAATTACCAAATGACAAGGCATACCTTTAGGTTCGGGAGGCCCACCTTCAATCATACTATGATGGCAGATGGGTGAGGACCACATGGTTGGCTCAGGCGATGGAGAAATGGCATGACGAGCTAGTTGGTGGCTGCTGGATGTCGACTAAGGACCATCTTGGAGAAATATTTTCTCCTAGGGATATCACCCACAAAATGGTGGGTAACATCTGGCTCCAACTAGGATGTGATCTCTCGAGGAAATGGACGAAGCTGCTCGAACAGGAGGTCACGAGATCTTCGACAATCTCTTGGTTACCGCAGACCTGTTACATGCACATATAATAGATGAAAAACACAAAGCAACATGCTTTTGCGTCGTCTCATGATCACACATGCTTAGATTAGACCCATAAAATTTACTCATAAAAGTAAATTAAGTTTTTAAATCTAAATGCAGCTAATATATCATGAGAAATATCATATGTCATTAGTTCTAATGCAAAAATCAGCATGCAATGCATCCTACCCTAACATGCATATAATAATGCTAATGCTAAGTGTAATCATAAAGCCAGTGCAACCAACATATCATCATATCAATATATATATATATATATATATATATATATATATATATATATATATATATATGCTTGCCAGTATGACTACTCATGTAGCAAATCTTGAAGCGGATGCAGATACATTTGTATGGAGGATGAAGTGGGTGGGAGGTGGGAAAATATGATCTCCATTCGAGGTAAAAGGAAGCCCTAGGAGAAGGAGAATAAGCCAATCTAGAAGTGTAGGGCTTTCCCTCTAAGTACGCAATGGTGGAATGAAATATCACTTTATAATATCATGCTTTGTAGATGCCACAAACTTGTGATGAGAGGGGAGCGAAGGGCAAGGGAAAGAAGGGATGCAATAAATAGGTCACTCAAGGTGATGGTCACATCGGAGAGGGGAGGTCATGGAGTGATCAAAACCCTGAGGGTGTGTCCAAGGAGGTAAAGTATAATCAATGAGGGGCTCTTCTTTGACACTATACTCGGAACGGGTAAAGGGCTCACGATCACTTGAGATAATATGACAAGGGGTGAGGGAATCACTTGATGAAGACTCAAGATGATGAACAATTGAAAAGGGCAAAGGGGAAGGTGAAGTCTCAATGGGACCCTTTTTCTGAAAATCTAACTTTAGAGGCTCAAGTGATTTGAATATACTCCCGAAATCATGAGGAAGGTAGGTATGAGCAAGGGCCTTATCAATCCTATCATTGTTGGTATCAAAGATAGGGTCTTCCCAAAAAGGAGAATCAATTATCTCCAATTGCTCCTTTTCATGCAAGGGAAAGTGATAATTCTCCTTCCCAAGGGTATTGATGGATATGTACTCATAAATAATGCTCAGGAGAAAGGGAGGACCACTCTCAATCTCATCCTCCTTGTCAGTGTAAAAAATGGGAATATAATCAAATTAAGGGCCAACTTCCCATTTCTCTTTTTCAATATGGAAATATAATCTCCAATGTCATCTTCTAAGAGGCTAATGGGATCACCTTCCTCAAGGTTCTCAAAAGGAGAATTATCGAGAGTACTATCCTTGAGAAAGGTAAGGTTAGTCTCAACTTCACTTTCCATAGACCCATTCTTCCCAACACATGTGTCCTCAAATTATCCTTTTCATCATGTGGACCCAAGGATGACTCATCTTCCTCCTCATTACCTAGATTCTCAATCTCTTGATGATGCTCGATGAGGACTTCCTCTTGGATGCTTAATGCAAGGTATAATGTAAAATTTCTAAGAAACCCATCAACAAACTCTTCAATGGATGAGATTCTCCTAGGTTCATGATCATGCAACAATGAATTATGACTACTGAGAGATCCAATGAACAATAACATAAGGACATCTTGGTGAACAACCTTCTCTCTTGAAGCATATGCATTAAATATTTTTACGTAGCCAATTGCAGAGAGTGGATCACCATCAAATACGGGCACCCCACGTACCATTCTTCCCACGACATGATTAAGATGCCCAAGGATGCTAGCAATGTTCAAAGCAGGAAATGTATCAAAGAAAGACAACCTATTTGAGGTATACATGAAAAATATGTAGGAGTCACCAAGGTGAATTTAAAGATGCCTAGGAAATTGCTTGCTTCAACCTACAAGCATCGGCCTTAAAGTTCAATGAAGAACTAGGGATTCGTTCTTCCAATGGAGTCGCCAATAATGTTATGCAATATGTTGAATGGGGAACAAAACACACGTTTTGTGTCCCCGACAACGATGCCAAAATGTTACCTTCAAACTAGCAGGGGGTCCTAGAGAGGCACTTTCTAGGTCAAGAGCAACACTGAAGCTAAAACCCATTGTCAGCACAGCTAAAGCTTCCTACTCTTTATGAACTTTCACCGATGGGAAGAGACCCAATATATAGAGAATCACTTATGAAGAATAAAACAACTAAGATGGACATGAAGTGATCTCAGGGACCCTTTTGCTAGGGGAGGCTCAAGAATGGGACTTGCTTGCTTCTTAAGCAAGATACAAAGCTTTCTAGGAAAAGGGGATGAAGATTTGAGGGGTAGGTATAAGGAATGTGAATTGTAAAGGAGCTTCCCAATCCCTAAAATCCTTATGGAACTTGGTTTCCCAAGTGGTTTTTGAAGAATTAATTTTGATGAGATATGGGACCAAGTGGACCCGAGCTAGGTCAGGAGGAGGGAGTTTAGAAACCAATGATGAACTTGACCTAGATGAGGAGGAGAAGGGGATCAAAGAAACGATTTTCACTTAAAGGTGCAAAATGATCCCTATGAGGAACTAACTTAGAGAAACTTGGGGAAAAACCAATCTTGAGGCCAGGGCTTGGGATGTCTCATAATCCCACCTTCGGAATTTCCTCAAATTTGGAGGAGGCCTAGGAGACACACCAGCGCAGTAGAGGCCAAGAGATTGAATTTTTCTTATGGGTAGTTTGTCGAGAAAATGATGCCCTAGGAACCCTAATGTGGCTAGACCTAGAATAAAGAGGAGAGGTGAATACAAATGTTTCTTTGAGTGATCACCTTATGGTAGACTAGTGCCTAATCCTTTGCAGAGATTAGAGTCAAGAAGAATATGAAGATAGGCTTCATTTCTAGGTCAAGGAAGCCTTAAGATCAACTTTGCTTATCATTAGGGAAAATGAGAGTGACCTTAAAACTTTTATACTTCGTTTTGCGAGGTGAAGTGGCTTATCATGATAAATTCAACCATAGAATTATCCTTGGGAGAATTTGTTCAACATACATGGCCCATACATAGAGATATGCTATATAGAAACATAATTCCACAATTTTGTAGTAAATGTTGGTGGCTAGATTTGCATAATTTTACTCACCCTTTTACTTGTTCTTTTGATCTATTTCACGCCAATAGTGGTTAATCGATATCTTAAAATGCATAGGTATACCTCTCGTCATGTCTTTATGGATTATTGGTCAATGAAGCATAGTTGTAGGGGATTATTACCTAAGTGGCTTGCTAATTCAGTTATTTCTGCAAATTTAAAGGGAGAATGACCAGGACCGTGATTCACTGAATGATGCTATCAAGTTGGCAGCGCTATTCTTGAATACTGACTACGACTGTGAATCAACCTTTCGATTGACACACTGCTATCTTTTAACATTTTGTTTCGTTCTAAAAACCACCATGTAATTAAGGGCAAACAATGTCGTAATTCTAGGAGTTGTATTATTGACAAATTGTATAAAGTAGAGTTGCGGGTTGTGAAAGCCATCACTGTTAAGAGTCGTTAAGGTTGCAGGAGAAATACTCTAACTTTGAGTCTGTAACAACACACTTGTAATATTTCTTTTATTAATGACAAGTTGATCTTTTAAGCATATCGTGATTAGTTGATCTCGCCATAGCCCTGATCAGGGAGTTGGGCCCACTCTCTTGACTAGGTGTTGCTGGATTAGATGTATGTTAGGTTCATTTCTGCAAGTTTGTTATTGTTGTGAATGTTTATCAATGCATTGATGTGAATCCTTATCGTTGTTACTCTTATTGTTGTTACAATTACTACTTGTTGTTACTCTTATTGTTGTTACAATATTGCTCACTGTTGCACGTTGATGAATTTATAGTAAATGTTCAATGCTGGGTAGAGAAACTGTGGCCTGCATATACAATACACGATAGCCTTGAAACAACTGATAGAACCCTGGTTTGACAATTAAATGTGTATTGGGTGAATTGCATGATTCATACTTGGACACCAAAATTTTGGTGTTGTTGTCGGGGAGGCTATCAAAGGCACGAAAGTACAACCAGCACTGACGATATGACTGATCTTTCGTCCTGGGGAAAGAATCTTAAATCTTGCTTCAGGTCCTGAGTATTAGATCGTTTGGTTCTTTGGTTCCCTGCTTTTTTTGTTTTTGTAGGATTATTCTCTCGTCCCGAGGAAGGAAGTTTTTTCCACCTTGCTCCAAGTCTAGAGCTCTAGATTGCTTTGTTTTGTTTCCATAAGTATTGTTCTCTCATCCCGAGAAGGGAAGTTTTATTTTTCACCTTGTTTTAGGTCCCGAGCTTGATTTCTGTGATTTGCTTATTTTATTTCTTTTGTTTTCTTTAGGGGCCACTCTCTCGTCATGGGGAAGGAAGTTCTTATCCTGCAACATGTCTTGAGCTTTTAATTTGTTTGAATGTTTCCCTTTTATTTCCTGATTGTATAAACAGAGACACCAATAAAAGGGGTAGGGGGAGACCCCCGAAAAGAAAAGGGGTTGATTTGGGTAAAAGAACTTACATGCAAGAGATCATATCAAGGGTTGAGTCTCAAGCATCATCACAAGCTATTGCTAGGGTAAGATCTCATACGAGATTGGGAGGGCAATCGATTTCACAACCAGAACCTCCTCCAATAGAAGAAGTGCAATTCAAGGAAGAAGAAGTAGCAAGCAGAGGATCTGCAGAACTGCATATTGCAAGTTTAGAGGAAGAAGATTTGAAGGAATTCTTGGCACCATTTGGTCAAGGGAGTGTTGTTAAACAACTTCCATCACTTGTTATAGATCAACTAGAGCCAAAACCTGTTGAAATTCTGAGTATTGGCAGATATTCATCGCTCCTGCAACTTCTTCAATCGAATTTCCAATTGGAGATATCAGAGGGGATGCAGCTATGAATCCTATTCCTTTGACTACACTACCCAACTTCCATGGTCTTACTTTCGAGGATCCAGACACATTCCTTTTTTAATTCGAAGTTGTTTGTCAGGGGTATTATTACATTTTTGATGCTCAGAAATTGAAGATATTTGCCGCTATTTTGAAGGGCACAACTTTAAGATGGTTTATGGGTTTGGGAGGAAAATCTATTGCTACATGGGATGATATGAAGACGATTTTCCTTGAGAAATATTAGGACTACTGCAAATCTCGTGATGTAAAGGAAGGAATTTTTAGGATTATGCAAAAAGAGGATGAGAATATGGAATATTTTGTGGAACGTTTTCAATATAGTTTGCAGAGATCTGGCCACAGTGACTTGGATAAGAATATCTTGAAGATCATTTTTCTCAAGGCACTGAGGGAGGAATCTCCAGAGCTATTGAACGTAGTAGGGAAAGGAGATATATCAAAGGATGAATTTGATACCATCTGTGAATTATCTCTGCATCAAGTGTCACGAGGGGTGTTGGAAATAGTGAGAGGGGCGGTGAATCAGTATTCCTTTTCAATTGTTATTTTTATCAGTTAAATCATTTATATTTAGAACATAAAATGAACAATAGGAATAAATGCTTATATTAATATAATCTTTACAATAAATCAGGGACAATATATATAAGGCTCCAACTTGTTGCCAAACACCAATTTGGTCTTTTGTGAGGCTCCAACCTCTAGGGCACCAACCTTGTGTTTAGGAGCACCAACTCCAAGGACATCAATCCTTCCAATTCTGAGGCACCAACCCCAAGGGCTCTGGCCCTATCTTGTCAAGGCACCAATGTTGGATTTAGGAGCACCAACTCCAAGGACACCAATCCTTCCAATTCTGAGGTATCAACCCCAAGGGCTCCGACCCTATCTTGTCAAGATATGTTTGGTAGTAATTCTTTGCTCCCAAAATCTTCTTCACTGAGTTCTGCCAATCTACAACTTCACTGTAGTCTCCATGCTACATCATTAATGACAACCTGTCTTCATATGAAGGAGTCTTCACAACTCTTCATATTGCCCACACAAAGTCTACAAAGTTACCTCTTACTGTCACGATATCTTAATTCCAAGAAACAAACTCACAAACACTTCAATGTTGGTGTTGTAGGAATTTACAGGGTAAGTTCCTCAGACAGAACACCAAAGGACACCGCTCACAAACAGATCACAGATCAATACACCAGTATTTTGACGTGGTTAAAACCCTCAAAGAGGGAAACAGTCCACGGCCTGAGACAACGCGACCACTTCAGGAAATTTATTAATAAAAAAATGAAAATTTACATATGCTTCTCTCATAGACGGATTACCCTACAAATGACCCTCCATGCGCTTTAAATAGAAATCATGGACCAATCGGGTGTTAAGCCACGGATCAAGTGTCGGTAATACCGAGGAGAGAATGAACCGTCGGATCACTACATATCGTAACCGTCGGATTGTAAGTTACAAAATGTACAAGGTAAAGAAACACACTTTACCTAACTCTATACTAGACCAAGTTGTACTTAACTATTTCCTATGTGTTGGAATATCCTAACATCCCCCCTTAAGAACAACTTGGGATAGGATTGAAGGATTTACAAATATGACACAATAGGAGAAGGAAGGAGGCACTAGAGCCTATCCCCCCTTAGTGACAACTTCCTGAACTCCAACCATAAATCGAAGTTTAGTGAACTTCGCCTCTGTGAGAGCCTTTGTAAAGATGTCTGCAACTTGATCATCTGTTGAACAATATTGCACTTCAAGAACATGGTCGTGAATGAGCTTTTCGATGAAGTGCATGTGCAGTTCAATGTGTTTGCTGCGCTGATGTTGGACTGGATCTTTGCATAGCTGAATGGCACTTTGATTATCACACCAAAGTGTAGTCGGATGTTGCTGCTAAAAGCCAAACTCTGACAGGATCTGACGAAGCCACAAGGCTTCCTTACTAGCTTCTACGGCACCACAATATTCTGCTTCTGCTGAAGAAAGAGAAATGGCACCTTGTTTCTTGCAAGCCCATGTAATAGGTCCTGAACCAAGAGTGAACACATAACCTGCAGTAGACTTCCGATCATCAGGGTCACCAGCCCAATTGGAATCAGTGAAACCAACCAATAGATTAGATGCTTCGGCACTGTAATGAATCCCAAACTGAACTGTACCTTGAACATAACGAAGTATTCTTTTAGCTGCTTTCCAATGACTTTCACGTGGGTTTTGCATAAATCGAGCAACAAGGCCAACAGAAAAGGAAAGGTCAGGACGAGTATGGGTTAGATACAAAAGTTTTCCTACAAGTTGACGGTATAAGGTAGCATCAACTTCAGGAGAAGTACAAGTGACTGAAAGTTTGACTCCAGACTGAAAGGGAGAAGGGGCTGGCTTACAGTGTTCCATGTGAAAATGGCGTAGAATATCACAGGCATACTTGGATTGAGAAAGGGAAATACCTTCCTTGGATTGCAAGACCTGAAGACCGAGAAAATAATGTAAGTGTCCTAAGTCTGTCATTTCAAACTTCCTTTTAAGGCTAGACTTCACATGGTTTATAAGGTTGGGATCACTACCAGTAAGGATAAGATCATCAACATAAAGAACAAGAATGATAAGAGACTTGCCCACTTTCTTGGTGTAGACAGTATTGTCAGAATGACACCTAGAGAAGCCAGATTCTAAAAGAAAGCTATCCATTTTGGCATACCAAGCTCGAGGAGCTTGCTTGAGACCATAAAGGGATTTCTTAAGCCGACATACAAGGCTGTAGTCTGTTTGTATAAAGCCAATAGGTTGTTCCATATAGATTTCTTCATGCAAGTCCCCATGCAAGAAGGCAGATTTAACATCCATCTGATGGACTTCCCATTTGAACGAGGCAACAAGGGAAAGAACAAGGCGGATAGAGTTCATTTTGGCAACAGGGGAGAAGGTTTCAGTGTAGTCAATGCCTTCAACCTGTGAAAAACCTTTAGCAACAAGACGAGCTTTATGTTTATCAACTTTCCCATCTGGTCCATACTTGGTTCTGTAAACCCATTTGCATCTAACAAGTTTTCGTCCCTTTGGTAGAGGAACAAGATCCCATGTATCATTTGCCAATAATGAATGATATTCTTCATTCATAGCTGCTTCCCAATCTGGATGGCCTGAAGCTTCTGCAAAGGTGTCAGGATCATAATTTACTGGAGCTTGAGCCAGTAAAGAAGAGGCTCTGTCAAACTGAGAACGTGTGCGTCGCTGATTTGTAGGATCACCGGCAAGATCACCTGCTGCATCTCGAGTAGCACGAACCCATTTTGGAAGCTGAGGAGCTGAAGGAGGATCCTGAGATGGTGGGGGAGGATTGTCATCCTCACTTTCATCATCTGAAGAAGAAATGTTTTCAAAAGTAGAAGAGATAGGGAGAGGTGGCACATCCGCCGGACTAGGCTCGCAGGCCGATATATTTTCATCAAATTTTACATCTCTTCTAATGATAACATTTTTGGACTTAAATGGAATAAGTCTATAGCCTTTGACATCTTCAGAATATCCAACAAAAGTACATTTTTCACTCTTAGGTTCTAAAGCTTTATGCTTTTCATCTGGAATATGGGCCCACGCTTCACTTCCAAAAACACGAAAGTGACTTACATCTGGTTTGATTGAGCTCCATGCTTCTTCTGGAGTGATATTCTTTAAAGCCTTAGTAGGAGTGCGATTTATTATGTAATTTGCACAGTTAATTGCTTCTGCCCAAAAACTAAGACCAAGTCCTTTAGATTGTAGCATACAATTAGCCATTTCCTTTAAGGTGCGATTCTTCCTTTCAGCTACACCATTTTGTTGTGGAGTATATGGAACAATATGTTGCATTTGAATTCCATTCTCAGTGCAAAAGTTGATGAATGTGTTTTTAACATATTCTCCGCCATTATCAGATCTTAGCTTAAGAATTTGATGTCCAGATTGTTTTTCAACAAAGGCCTTGAAGGCCAAAAATGTGTTAAATACTTCACTCTTGAGTTTTAAGAAGTATACCCAAGTGCGTCTGGAGAAATCATCAATGAAAGTTAAGAAATACTTGCAGCCAGAGAATGAAACAACTGGAAGTGGACCACATAAATCACTATGCACAAGCTGTAAAGGGGCTGAGGCGTGCCAAGAGGCACGTTTTTCAAAACTGTCCCGATGATGTTTTCCGAGTACACATCCGGAACAAACACCATCTCTGCAAGATACCATAGGAAGACCTGTCACCATATTTTCTTTACATAGATGCTAAAGGGAGCGATAGTTTAAGTGACCAAATCGCTCATGCCAAAGTTTGCTCACTTCATCGTTATGAGCAACAAATACTGAGGGAAGATTTGATGACCCAAAGTTGTGAAACTTATACAACCTTGTAGAATCATCAGCAATGCCAGTAGCTAAAATCTGTTTAGGATCTCTTAGGTCCTTAATTACAACATCGTGAGGTGAAAATTCAACGATTTTACCTTCACCTGAATGGGTTTTCTGATATACAGATAGAAGGTTGCAGGATAAGGTTGGAACACATAATACATCATTAAATTGACCATTGTCTAAATGAACAGTTCCAGTCCCTACAACACTAAGAGATCTATTATCACCAACATATATATTTTTGGTGTTACAATCATTTAAAGAAGAAAACATGGCTTTGTTTTTGGCCATGTGATAAGAAGCTCCAGAATCAATGAGCCACTCATGAGAATGAGAAGAAGAAGATACATTTAATGCATAACCAGACCGAGATGATTGACAACCACATGCAGAAAGTGCCATTCTTGACGATGAAGTTGAAGTTGAAGAATGCTCTAAATGGATGTTATGTTTCTTCATTGCTGCTTCCAAGGCTTCCATCTTCTTAAAGCATTTGGATTCTAAGTGGCCATCTCGATTACAAAAGTTGCAATGTCTATCAGTCTTCTTCCATTTGTTTTTATTTGTCTTATTATTTTGTTGAAATGAGTTTTCATTTTGAGGCTAAGATTGCTTAGGACCCTTGTTTGGTTTAGGACCATTCTTTTTAGGATGTGACTTCTTAGGATTCTTTGAATTTGGTTGCTGCTGGGCGGCTAATGCTTTCTTGGAAGAGTTTCCAAGATTAAGAAGACCAAGGTGTAAGAGTTTTTCTTGTTCTCTTATTAAAGAATCACAAAAAGAGTCAAAGGAAGGGGACTTGTAGTCTGTTCCTTGAGAAATGAAGGCTTCTCTTGTAGAATGGAAGGTGGAAACAAACACAGAGTAGGCTGGTCCCAACTTAGTAAGAATGGAATAGATAAGGTTACTATCTTCTTTCTTAACCTTAACACCTTCCAAGAGATATCTAAGGGTCTTGAACTTGGACAAGAAATCTTCAATGCAAGAAAAATTATTAGGGTCCAATGTAAGCAACTCATTTTCAAGTTGATGGGCTCTAAGTTCATTTTTAATCCCAAAAATTTTATTGATTTGTTTCATTGCTTCATCAGGAGTATCAAGTTCTGCAATATGGAATCTAAGATCTGGAGAAACAGACATCTCTATCAATCCACGAGCTTAATCTTGCCTATTTTCCCATTTAGCAGCCTTATCTTCATCCTTTGGTTTCTTTTCTTGGCTTGAGGCTATTCTGTAGAGACCTTTACTTCTAGGTAAATCCTCAATGTAGGACAACCATTGGAAGTAGTTGGTGCTGTCAAGGGTAACTTGGTATTGACTTTCCATTTCAACAGAAACTGAAGCTAAAGATGCTGAAACTAAGTGTTCCAATGGATAGATCTCGAAAAATTAGGTTGTTTAAAAAAAAACGGTTCTGAAAACGGCTTCTGCATGAAGAAGTTATGGCTTTTTGAAAAAAAAATTGATGAAGTCGCTGACGAAGTGCGGGAATGTGCGGAAATGAAAAATCCGCCCCCAAAAAATGGAGATTTGAACCCAAGACCTCTACTCTCTTAAAATAGATTTGAACCAATTGAGCTATACAAAAAATTTGAGAGAGAGAGAGAGAGAAAGAGAGGGGGGTTGATGCTTTTAGTTGTGTGCTTCCTTTGAGAAAACTCTTTTTCCCTACAAAACAAAAAACACAAAACCCAACACGGACATGCAAAGAAAACGAAACTTACGGCTCGAAGTTAGCTTTAGCCGAAAAACTAAATATTTTCAAAAATGAACCTTGTGGCTCAAAGTTAGCTTTAGCCGGAAACTAAATATTTTCCTCAATGTTTTTGATTTTCCGACATCACACTAAGGCGCAGGGAAAAGAGCATACGCATGAGAAAAATCCTTCCTTTCTGTTTCTGATTTGCCCAGATCGCACAGAGTCGCAGGGCAAAGAGCATACACAGAAATGAAAGGTATATATCCGGTAATAAAAAAGGCTAAATAAACCGAAACCGAAATAAACAGAGAGAAAATAACTGTAAACTGCAAATAAACACTGTATACCTCCAGATCTTAAAAATGATGCAGCTAGGGCTACCGGAAACCTTTTCGCATGAAACGAAAGGGGTTCCTCACTGGAACAGATGCTCCCAACACAACAGAGCAGTCCTCTCGACCCGAAAGCAGTCAGAAACAGTAGATCTGGGAAACAACAGTCGAATGCAGTTCTACCGGCTTCAGATTTGGATCACCAACGGACGTGGCCCTCAAATAGCTCTGATACCATGTAGGAATTTACAAGGTAAGTTCCTCAGACAGAACACCAAAGGACACCGCTCACAAACAGATCACATATCAATACACCAATATTTTGACGTGGTTAAAACCCTCAAAGAGGGAAACAGTCCACGGCCTGAGCCAACGTGGCCACTTCAGGCAATTTATTAATAAAAGAATGAAAATTTACATATGCTTCTCTCATAGACGGATTACCCTACAAATGACCCTCCATGCGCTTTAAATAGAAATCATGGACCAATTGGGTGTTAAGCCACGGATCAAGTGTCGGTAATACCGAGGAGAGAATGAACCGTCGGATCACTACATATCGTGACCGTTGGATTGTAAGTTACAAAATGTACAAGGTAAAGAAACACACTTTACCTAACTCTATACCTAACTATATACTAGACCAAGTTGTACTTAACTATTTCCTATGTGTCGGATTATCCTAACAGGTGCTGTCTACTACTCCCTTCAAAGGATGACATATGAAACTTTATTTCCTTTCACAAAAATGTTCTTCAAATTGCGTTTTGTACTTCTTCCATAAATTAATTTATCACAGGTCTGAGCCTTTCAAAGAGTAACCCAATCAACAGAATTGCTTCGTCTTTCGACTTCTTTCTGTTCTGCTAGACCTTTGGCTTCCTTATGTCCTGCTGGACCTACAACTTCCTTCTATCCTGCTAGACCTTCGGCTTCCTTTTGTCCTGCTGGACCTTCAGCTTCCTTCTGTCCTGCTAGACCTACGGCTTGCTACTTTCTCACTTGATCTTTGGCTTCTTTTGTACCTTCATCGTCTGCTAGACCTTTGGCTTCTCGACCTTTCGACTTCTTGATATTCAGCTTCCTGTGTCTCTTCAAGTTCACGAGTTGTGAACTTCTTTATTCTTTGTGATAGATGCCCGAAATCCGTTACCTGAAGTGAAGCGTTTCAAATTGTATATATATGAGTTTCACTAATGACCAGAGGACACGTCCATTTGGAAGGAGAGTCCGACTTATGGATATTCATCCAATTACTCATAAACTTGTTTTATTTACAGAGGATTTCATATTATAATAGATGTTTGGCAGTCCCACATGCCATGTCATTGCTTAAATCGCAATCACAACTTCATAAAACTCCCACAATCGCAACCCTTTGGCTTCATGATATAACATTGTCGATGCCCCTATTTCCAAATGAGCAGATGCGATGTGATATTAAACAATTGTTAATAAATCTGTTGGGTCCACAATTCTATTGCAATCAACGATTTTCCATCGTGACATCTTTTCAAGACTTGCGATATGCGACGGATGCGATATTTCTTTAGGACGTATTATAATGGGGCAGGGGGTTTGCATACTATCACAATCGAGGTTTCGACGTGATAAGGCTTTAAAGCTTGTAATGCACTGGATATGATAATTCAATAGAGTTGTTACGATAAAATGATTGGGTCTGCTGTACATATCGCAATCGACGGATTTCAATGTGGCAAGACTTTAAAGAGGCTTGTGATGTGGCAGATGCGATGTCATATTAAGATGTATTGTAATGGGGCTATCGAGTCCGTGTTACATATCACAATCGGGGGTTTTAACGTAACATCCCTTTAAGTCTTGCGATATGAAAGTTCCAATTAGCGGATGCGATATTACATTAGCTCTGTTACCGTACACTGATCGGGTCCGCATATTATATCGCAATCCATGGTTTGTGGGACTTCGACTGGCACACAGATTAAAACGGCCTTAACCCCTGCAGTCGACTGTGATCTAAGAGTTGAATATGAGATCAACGGCTAGGATTGAGTGCGGGACTTCAACCACGATCAAGGAAATCTGTACTTTCCTAGCCCCGTAATTGCTAATCACCATCGATCTAACAGATCTGTTAATCTGACGATTTAGATCTATTCCTCGACCATTCTTCTTCCACATGCACTTGGGTTTGATCTCCGTCGTTCATTTCTTGACTCCATTATATTGCAATCGGGGGTTTGGGCAATGTTTACATAACTTAATATAATGGAACCGCCGATAAAGTTCCTCCGATATAAATTCTTTGATGTGGTGTTATTACATGGTTTTATTCTTGGGTTCTTGCTCCTGTGATTTCTCTTCACTCTTCCGCTCTTCTGATAGCTATTGCTCCTGTGGCTTATCTTCTTGTGACCTCCGATAACTCTTTTATGCTCCTCCGCGGTTTTATTCCTATCGGTTCTTCTTGGGCATATATTACATGCGATACTTCCGATATGGATCCTCCAATGTTTTCTTCTTTATTCCTCTGATATCGTTGTTGCTCTTTGTTCTTCCGATAACACTTACCCTTGGGCATATGCGATAATCTGCATCCTTGATGGCTTCTGATGAAGTCTTCCTCTTATTCTTTGGCTTCATGGCTTCTCCTCTTTACTATTTCCCTTTCTCTTCTAATAGCTTATGATATCTTTCCTCCTCGGTTCCACTATATCTATTATGTCTGTATTCAATCCTTGGGTCCTCCATGAGCAGTATTATGATCAATGGGTGATCCGGATTTAAACAGGAACGCAATAAAATACAGAGATATCCATAAAGACAAATATGCAGCGGAAATAATACTTCATTTCATTACTGTAAAATACTGAAATATGCTTCCAAATAGAAATGGAAATAACCCAGCTAGGGCAATGGTAGCTTATCTCTGAGAAGAGATGTGTCGGCTACATGCCTCTGAACTGTTCTCCAAAAACTGTGTTACAATGAGGCTCGAAGGCCTATTTATTGTTGAAAAACAATGGAAAACCCTTCACATTCCAAAACCTAGCCCTAGAAGACGAAACGCCAAATTGTGGGCCCCGTTTTTGGGTAAGTTGGTACATCAACTTCCCGGGGTCGCGAATTGGTCGTACTATCTCCGTTTGACCCGCATGATAGCCCGTTGGAAAGATCTTTCCGAGGACTACGATTGAAAAGACAATTTTTAGTTAGAAAAATCACTGGCGGTGGATTTCCCAAAAAACGTCGTTTAGGGCCTCAAAACGGCTCCGGAAGTTTAGGACCCGAAAAACTGCTAAAAATAGTAAACTGTGCTATAATTAAGGAAACAGAAAAACTGAAAGAGACAGTTGTGGGGTTCCAAATGGGATAGGTGGGTGGCCACCAACATCCACCTGGATCATTCCTCCCCCCTTAGGAAGCAATGGTCCCCATTGCGTTGAGTTCCTCCCTGAGATGAGGAAGCTTCTGCTGAGCTGGGTCTCTGGTGAGCTGTTCTGCAATCTTTGATGTGTCCAGAAATGGTGGGGAGCATGGTCGGCGACGGTCCACATTGAACACTCGGTGCAAGCGAAGGAATGGAGGAATGTTGTGCTTCAAAGCATTGTTTCCCATAGCCTTGTTACTGGTGTAAGGACCATGTCGAAGTGGTCTAAGTTTCTGATGGGTTCTGGTAAGGCGCTCCCTCTGCAAATGTAACCAAACTTTGTCGCCCACCTGAAACTTGTGTGGTACCCCTCCGGGTAAGGAGAATTTGTTCCTGTGTTCTGTCACGACTGTATCCCTCTGTTGCTGCTGCTGTGTGGAGGAACCCTTCGCGGGGGTCATGGATGTAGCAACGATCTTCCCCTTACTTTGGGAGCGAACCAGACAGAAAATAAATTTCCTAGTCTGTGAGATGAGCTTGCTGCCTTTCTTAGCAGTGATCAAAGAGGTGGCGGTAGGTGGGGCTACCTCCGGTATCCTGTATAATGAATTATCCAAAGAAATGATGACAACGCGAGGCCTTGACTCATACACAGCATGTCGCCTCCACAAGTATGGTTGGCCTAATAGTACATCACAAACATCCAGAGGTGTAACATCACACAATACCTCGTCTGTGAAGGGCTTGATGCTGTAGGGAAGGCGGCATTGCTGGCGAACTTTGAGATCTCGTCCTTCGTGAAGCCAACCGACACTGTACGGCTGTGGGTGTGGTGTAGTTGGTAGGGCCAACTGCTTCACGACCTCTGCTGAAATGAGGTTCTTTTGGCTGCCACTGTCGACAATGAATTGCAGTGGCGAACCCTTCACCCACATCTGTGAGTGGAAAAGACGTTCCCCCTCCTCTGGATCTTCGGGCTCATTTTTCTGGATCTTGGCAGTAGCAACAGTGGCGCTGGGATCCACATCAATGATTTGCTTTCCTTTGTCATTCCCCTTGTTGGGTTCTGACTCAGAGTCGGAACATGCATCTGATTCGGAAGCCTTCAACTCGGCCACCAGCGACTACTTGGTCCGACACTCACTTGTGTTATGAGTGGGACTCTTGTGGAACTCACACCACTTTCCCGTGTCCTTCTTCGGCTTCGTGGTGTTGTTCTTTTCTTGTGGCTTCGACGAGTTGTCTTGGGTCACCCTGCCTTGGCTTTGTCCTTTGGGCTTTGGATTTGTAGATCCAAAGTCTCGCTTCTTCTGTTTGAACTTTTGCTCGATTTTGACAACATATCGGTATGCTGTGCCGAGTGGGGAGATGTTCAAGAACTCCATCTCTTCCTGGATGTATCTGTGTAGACAGCGACAGTATTTGAGTACCAGATGCAGCTCAAAATCTTTGATACCCAATTGTGTGCGAAGGGTATGAAAAATGTTTGTGAACTCCGACACATCTTGGTCTCGTCCCTATCGCAGTGTGGTCCATTTGATGTATTTGTCCTCATAGTTTTTGACAGGGTAGTACTGCTCCTTGATGGCATCCTGAAAGTCATTCCAAGTGGGTGCGGCTGAAAACAGTGAGCCTGTACTTTCATCCTTCTGTTCGCAGTAGGTTTCCCACCAGTCCTTGACGTGGGGGGCTGTTTTTAGAAGAGCGAAAACAATCTTTTCTCGACTTGAAAATTCATGAACAGAAAAATACCCATCGAGCAGATTTAACCATTTATCTACGGCATCTGCGTCTATTTGACCCTCGAAGATGGGGATTTCAAAATTAACTTGTACCTTAAATGGTGTGGCATTTCCAGAGTAGCTGTTGGAAGCCGATGAGTCGCCTCTAGGTAGCCGCTGAAGGATTTGGGCAAAGCTGTCCATCATCGCGTTCCTTTGTCGCTCGAGGGCTTCTTCGAGCAAGATTTTGATAGGATCTCCTACCCCCTCGTTTTTGTTCTCATCCGCCATGGGAGGTTGTCGAGATTTGCAAGGCTGGTCTTGCAAGGGTTCGACCAGTTCTAGACCTAACTCCTTATATCCCGACCTCGTTGGGGACATGCAAAGAAAAACAGAGAAAAAGCAGACTGCTCTGATACCACTGATCCAGATTTAAACAAGAACGCAATAAAATACAGAGATAACCATAAAGACAAACATGCAGCGGAAATAATACTTCATTTCATTACTGTAAAATACTAAAATATGCTTACAAATAGAAATGGAAATAACCCAGCTAGGGCGATGGTAGCTTATCTCTGAGAAGAGATGTGTCGGCTACATGCCTCTAAACTGTTCTCCAAAAACTGTGTTACAATGAGGCTCGAGGGCCTATTTATTGTTGAGAAACAATGGAAAACCCTTCACATTCCAAAACCTAACCCTAGAAGATGAAACGCCAAATTGTGGGCCCCGTTTTTGGGTAAGTTGGTACATCAACTTCCCGGGGTCGCGAATTGGTCGTACTATCTCCGTTTGATGCGCATGATAGCCCGTTGGAAAGATCTTTCTGAGGACTACAACGAAAAAGACAATTTTTAGAAAGAAAAATCACTGGCGGTGGATTTCCCAAAAAACGCCGTTTAGGGCCTCAAAACGGCTCCGGAAGTTTAGGACCCGAAAAACTGCTAAAAATAGTAAATTGTGCTATAATTAAGGAAACAGAAAAACTGAAAGAGACAGTTGTGGGGGTCCAAATGGGATAGGTGGGTGGCCACCAACATCCACCTGGATCAATAGGCATCAATGGGAAACCACACATGTCACAAGAATTTTCCATCAAAAACACTGCCATATTGACATCAATGACAACTTAGATTAACAATCTCTCCATTTGTCATTGATGGCAATATTCTTCTTCTCTCCCCCTTTGACATCAATGTCAAAGGAGTGCACAAGGACTCCCCCTGTCGAGCTGCTCCCCCTGTCAAACTGTTGTTCTTTATGAATATAATATTTTTATGGGTATGTTACTACCCCTGTCATGGTGCTCTTCTTTTTACTCAAGATAGAAGGATCGCTGCCTCATCATCAACTAGCACATTATCCCCTCTTCATGTCTCATAACTTCTTCATAATGCTTAAGTATGCTCCACTTCAATGCTTCAAATAGTCATGCACCAAATGTCCAAGTCCTTTTTTTTGTTTTTACCCCCCTATATGCTTCTACACTGTATTATGTTGTCTCCACATTTAGAATTAAGAGGCCTTCACAGTCTGAATCAAGAGAAAATGCCACAGAAATTTTCTTTCTCGCTATCTTTCTTCAAATCAGGATTCCTTTGTATCTCTGTGCTTCTCCTTAAGTTGTTGAGCTATATTCGAAAGCACAACATTCTCCCCCTCTTTTAATATTTAATCCTTGACTATCTTTTAAATTCTTTCTACTAGTTGACAACTTTTTGCAATGCTTCAATTATGCTAGATTCTTCCAACTACTCTTATTTCAAGCTCCATTCCCAGATGTGTTTGTTTGTTTGAAGGCTGCCTCTATTACTGTCCTTGATTTCCTGTTCTCACATCATATCCCTGAGTCGAGACATTCAACTTTTGTAATACCAACAACATAGTTATTTTCCCTATTTCTCTAGCATTGGATGGTCTTCTCCGCTACTCCAATTTATCCTTAGTGATCAAGTGGAAAAACATCTTCATTAGCAGCCCAAAGAATGGTTACGAGATCATGTTCTTCAATGTAGTGCTCCTGAGAAATGATCTTTATCAAAGAATGATTGTTAATATAGCTTATCAAGGATTTCATAAGGATCCTTCCATGGATAGCTTCTGCAATAATGATAAAGAATAACAAGCTCCCCCTAACTGTATGCATGGTCTCTTTTTGCAGAATCCCATCATCAAACACTCGAAATATCAAGAATATCTTCATCAAGTCAACAACATGTGTTGTTGGCTGGAGAGTTCAAGGGACTTTCGGATTGTATTTGCTTCCTTCTCCATACTTGTGTAACTTTCTTATCTGGCATAGTTCTAGTTTGAGAAGGTTCCCAAATCAAGTTACAATTACGTGCCATATGACCAATGTTATGACACTTGAAGCATTCTATGTTGTTCATGAATAAGAATTCATGATTTCTTCCTGCAAAATTTCTTCTCGGAGATTGTTGGGGACCATAGTGTCTATCTTTGTGGTATGCCCTGCAATATTTTTCCATGTGTCCAAAGTTTGTACAAGAATAGCAATAACCAAGAAATATACTTTGGTACCTGGGAGAAGAAGGTTTCCTTGATGTACTTCTGAAGTATTTCTGCCTTGATATCCTTTGATTATAACCATTTCTTCTTGTGTACTTGACATCATCTACATTTCTTCTTGGAATAGGATTTCCTTCATTGTTGCCTTGACTCTTATCCTTGGCTTTGCTGGAACTGGGAGCATCAACATTTCTTTCTGGCTTCCTCACATCCTTTTTGTTTGAAGCATTATCATTCTTGCTTGAGGATTCTCCTTCATAACCAAGACTTGATTTATCAAATGAGGATCTTTGATGGTTGAGCATGTCATCCAAGGCTTGAGAGCTTTTCAAGAATTTGTCCATCCCTTCAACCTTTTTTCTGAGGGAGACAATCTCTTCTTCCAATCTTTCACAATCATTATTCTTCTTAGCAAGTTGTTTCTCAAACTCTTCCTTGATACGTATTGCTTCATTTGATTCTATTTTAAGGGAGATGATTTCATTATGAAGATTTCTTCATTTTCCTTAGCTAGATTGCTCTCCATTTCTGCTTCATCAACCCGTCCTTCTATGATTGCCAATGCTTCCATTGTCTTCTCAGATCCTTGTGCTCATTTCCTTGCTTCTTCTAGTTGTGATCTAAGGGAGGAGACCTCTTCCTTGTATTGACCAATCTTTGCTTCAAGTTTGTTCAAGCTCTGGTGCCTTTGTTCAAGGTGGCTTGACAAGTTATCTTCCTGTTTCTTTGCTTTATCCAATTGATTTGTCGTGTATATGACTTCTTCATGATGCTTTCTTTTGCTTTGATGAAATTCCTTCTTAAGCTTGGCAAGCTCTTCATCCCTTTCTTGTACTTGAAGCTTGACAAGGTCAACTTTCTTCCTTGTTTGGTCTTGGTCACCAGCTAGTGCTTTCTTATTGAGTTCCTCGTTTTCCTTTTTCAAATTGATAATCTCTTCCATGGCAGCCATAAGTTTAGTGAGGAGATCTTCTTCAAAATCTTTTTCATTCTCTTTTTCAGCTTCTATGATGGGTTCTGGATTTCCTTTTTGGTTTCCATTATCTTCTTGACTAGTGGTCATGGTCAATGCTCCTTTTGAGTGAAGGTCATGAAGTTTGTCCCATATACCCTTCGCTGACGAACATTTTCCTAAATTTTTCTTTATAGAATTTGGTAGCCCATTCAAGATTGCCTCCATTGCTTTTGCATTGTACTCCTTGGATTCTCCATCCATCATGCTATCAACAATCACTGATTTCCAGATTTCACTGCCTTGAGTCTTTAAGAAATTCCTCATTCTTGCTTTCCATATATCAAAGTTTCCATTGAACCATGGAGCCTTCACAAATTGATTGACTTCTATTTCAGTGGTAGAGGGAGACACATCTTTAGGAGGATTGGAGACTTTCTTCCTTGGCTTTGCCATTTGTGTTCTAGTGATCAACCGTCACGCTGTTAGACTTTAAGTGAAGGTACTGGCTCTGATACCAATTGTTGGAAACACTGGGCGGGGGGGGTGAATCAGTGTTCATTTTCAATTGTTATTTTTACCAGTTAAATCATTTATATTTAGAACACAAAATGAACAATAGGAATAAATGCTTTTATTAATATAATCTTTACAATAAATCACGAACAATATATATAAGGCTCCAACCTATTGCCAAGCACCAACTTGGTCTTTTGTGAGGCTCCAACCTCTAGGGCACCAACCCCAAGGGCTTCGACCCTATCTTGCCAAGGCACCAACGTTGGATTTAGGAGCAACAACTCCAAAGACACCAATCCTTCCAATTCTGAGGCACCAACCCCAAGGGCTCTGACCCTATCTTGTCAAGATATGTTTGGTAGTAATTCTTTGCTCCCAAAATCTTCTTCACTGAGTTCTGTCAATCTACAGCTTCACTGTAGTCTCCATGCTACATCATTAATGACAACCTATCTTCATATGAAGGAGTCTTCACAACTCTTCATATTGCCCACACAAAGTCTACAAAGTTACCTCTTACTGTCGCGATATCTTACTTCCAAGAAACAAACTCACAAACACTTTAATGTTGGTGCTATCTACTGCTCCCTTCAAATGATGACAAATGAAACTTTATTTCCTTTCACAAAATTGTTCTTCAAATTGCATTTTGTACTTCTTCCATAGATTAATTTATCACAGGTCTGAGCCTTTCAAAGATTAACCCAATCAACAAAATTGCTTCGTCCTTCGGCTTCCTTCGCTCCTGCTGGACCTTCGACTTCCTTCTATCCCGTTGAACCTACAACTTCCTTCTGTCCTGCTGGGCCTTTGGCTTCCTTGTGTCTTGCTGGACCTATGGCTTGCTACTTTCTCACTCGATCTTCGACTTCTTTTGTACCTTCATCGTCTACTAGACCTTTCACTTCTCGACCTTTCGACTTCTCGATCTTCGGTTTCCTCTGTCTCTTCAAGTTCATGAGTTGTGAACTTCTTTATTCTCTGTGATAGATGCCCGAAATCCGTTACCTGAAGTGAAGCGTTTCAACTTGTATATATATATGAGTTTCACCAATTACCAAAGGACACATGAATTTGGAAGGAGAGATCGACTTATGGATATTCATCCAATTACTCATAAACTTGTTTTATTTACGGAGGATTTCATATTATAATAGATGTCTGGCAGTCCCACATGCCACGTCATTGCTTAAATCACAATCACAACTTCATAAAACTTCTGTAATCGCAACCCTTTAGCTTCACGATATAACATTGCCGATGCCCCTATTTCCAAATGAGCAGATGCAATGTGATATTAAACAATTGTTAATAAATATGTTGGGTCCACAATTCTATCGCAATCAACAGTTTTCCATCATTACATCTCTTCAAGACTTGCGATATGCGATATTTATTTAGGACGTATTATAATGGTGCATCGGGTCCGCATACTATCACAATTGGGGTTTCGACGTGATAAGGCTTTAAAGCTTGCAATGCACTAGATGCGATATTTCAATAGAGTTGTTACCATAAAATGATCGGGTCCGCAGTACATATCGCAATCAGCGGATTTCAATGTGGCAAGACTTTAAAGAGGCTTGCGATGTGGCAGATGCGATGTCATATTAAGACGTATTGTAATGGGGCTATCGGGTCCGTGTTACATATCGCAATCGGGGGTTTTAACATAACATCTCTTTAAGTCTTGCGATATGAAAGTTCCGATAGGCGGATGCGATATTACGTTAGGGTTGTTACCATACACTGATCGGGTCCGCATATTATATCGCAATCTATGGTTTGCGAGACTTCGACTGGCACGCGGATTAAAAGGGCTTTAACCCCCGCAGTTGACTATGATCTAAGAGTTGAATATGAGATCGACGGTTAGGATTGAGTGCGGGACTTTAGCCACGATCAAGGAAATCTATACTTTCCTACCCCCACAGTTGCTAATCACCATCGATCTAACAGATCTGACGATTCAGATCTATTCCTCTGCCATTCTTCTTCCGCAGGCACTAGGGTTTGATCTCCGTCGTTCATTTCTTGACTCCATTATATTGCAATCGGGGGTTTGGGCAATGTTTACATAACTTGATATAATGGAACCGCCGATAAAGTTCCTCCGATATAAATTCTTTGATGCAGTGTTATCACATGGTTTTATTCTTGGGTTCTTGCTCCTCTGACTTCTCTTCACTCTTCTGCTCTTCCGATAGTTGTTGCTCCTGTGGCTTATCTTCTTGTGACCTCCGATAACTCTGTTTATGCTCCTCGACTGTTTTCTTCCTATCGGTTCTTCTTGGGCATATATTACATGCGATACTTCTGATATGGCTCCTTCGATGTTTTCTTCTTTACTCCTCTGGTATCGTTGTTGCTCTTTGTTCTTCCGATAACACTTACCCTTGGGCATATGCGATAACCTGCGTCCTTGATGGCTTTTGATGAACTCTTCCTCTTACTCTTTGGCTTCATGGCTTCTCCTCTTTACTCTTTCTCTTTCTCTTCTGATGGCTTCCAATATCTTTTCTCCTCGGTTCCATTGTTTCTATTATGTTTGTATTCAATCCTTGGATCCTCCATGAGCAGTATTATGATCAATGGGCATCATTGGGAAACCACACATGTCACAAGAATTTTCCATCACAAACGTTGCCATATTGACATCAATGACAACCTAGATTAACAAGGGGTTGCGAGACAGAGGTATGGAATCCAAACTCTCAAAACATCCAGCGTTGTAGTTACAAAGGCTAAAATTGGGAATCTACTGGACAACCTGAGAACCGATATCCTGAGCACATTATCATCACAGCTAGACGTGTTGCAGGCAAAGCAAAAGTAGATGGAAGGAGAAAAGGCCATGTCTATTTTCTGCCCTCAATGCAGGAAGAAGCAATCATTGAAGGAATGTCCATTACATTTTGTGGAGGCTTGTGCTATATGTGAACAGAGTCATTCCATGAGCACTTGCCCGTCTCTTCTTGGATTGAAGGCAATCTTTTCGGGGACGAATGAAGAAGCAAAACAACTTTATTTTATGGGATCAAGGAAGCCATGGTAACCACTGTTGATGAGGTAAATCCCCTCTACGGATAGAGGCGATCCCTACTAGCCCAGCAAGGGTCTAGCAACAATCAAACAATGCTGCTATGCATGTTCCTAATTACAATTAAACAAGAGGTAAAGAGCACCTACTTGGATTCCAGCGCTGTCGTTTGACGAAGAGATGTTGCCTTCGCTCCTTCGCTTTGGCTGGTCACAATCCTCTGCGATCTCCGCGAATAGATACCTGCACACACGAAGAGGAAACAAACGCAAGAGTGAAATCTAGTAAAAGCAACCATACATCAGTCAGAAAAGATGTAATTCACATTTAACCATTGCAAGTACAAATGAGAATGGAACAATAATAGCAGTCATCTATTATTAATCAGAATAGAGAAGAGTACAACCAAATGTTCTGACGTCGGTAACCTTCTCAGGAGGGGCCAGTCAGCATGTATCTCAAGCATTCACCTTTGAGGATGATTCTCCCAGGACAAACAACTCTCTCTCACATACACAAAACAACCTTCCCTAAGCAATCAATCACTTCCACACCTAGCACACCAAATACCTATAGTAGCAGCAATCTGAGCACTATAAGCTCTATACAATCCAAGCTATGTCTAACTAGCTGCTCATGGTAATGGTGGAAGTATATGTAGGAGAAGGAGCCTCCTAAAAGGGTGGAAGGATGAGCTTATCTCCAAGGGAAGTGGTTGCAAAGGGTCGAACAGACATGCCAGAGAAGGGAGTCGACATTCACAAAGCTAACAACCAAGCCTGGAGTTATCTGGAAGGCTGGTTGTTTGAACAAATTCGCCCAAACTGGATCAGCGCGGATTATGAGGAAACTGACGCGATGTCGCCGCGTCCACATAACTAGGACAGTCATGTCAGCGCGGAAGAACACGGGAAAGGCGCGCTGGCGACCAGCGCGGAAAAGTGATGTCCTTCCGAGCTAGCAGCGCGCGGGATACACTATGGAGCGCCAGTCATCGCGGGTATTTTTCAAACAGACGCGCTGATGAACAAAACTTTAGGAAAATGGGTTTTTTTGGGCCAGTTCAGAAGGCATGAAGCTTAGTGATTGGCACAGCAGGGTGACTGACAGGAAGGCAGTGACAAATTACTGTGTAACAACCACGACCATCGAGTATGAATCAAGGTATGCCTCAAGACCCGTCTCAGTATTTTAATAATATAAACTTTGGTCAAGAGTTTGTACCTTTTTCACTCTCTTGGGCGTAGTCTTACCAGTATTCAATGCCCTGGCAACCCGGGTGTCCTCAATTTGGTCTGAATTCTTCATGGTCCCAGAATTGGCGTGGACCTCCTCCTCCTCCTTCAGGACAATTCTCCCAACCTATGCCACAACAGCAGCTACAACTGCCTGCTAATATGCCCACTAGTAATCCTCCTCTTCATCCTCAATTGCCTGTCCAACCCAATCCGAATCCAAATAACAAAGGGGCTCAATAGGTTGAGACACTCAACCTCCCTGCATATAGTATTGCCACTATGGAATGTAATGAATTAAATCTTCGATCTGGTCAAGTGGTCAATACTCAGACTTCACCTATAATTGTTGAGCATACCGATGATGAAGTCTCATAACTAGAACAAAGAACGATAGGGGATGAGCCAACGCAGATTCCTACAAAGCAAAAAACTCCTTCACAAACTTTTGCTACTAGAGGGTGTCAGACTGGTCCACCCTATCTTGAAATATTATCTTTGAGCAAACAAAGTACATCATAAATTTGAATTTTTGGGAGAATTACAGAATTTATTTGTTAAAATTCTGTTACTTCAGGGTATGAAGGATGTACCAATTTATGCTAAGACAATTAAAAAATATTGTTCTAAGAAACCTGATAGAAAACCAAAGGACTCACTTAGTATTCATGTCATGGGAAATTTTCAGATATAATGTTGGGAAATCTATACCTGTCAAATATAAGGATCCTGGGAATCTGATTCTGACAGTGTAGATTAATGGGGTGGATATCCGAAATGTACTAGTAGATTTTGGGGGCAACAATTAATGTTATAACCTCTGCAACTGTGATTACCTTGGGTTTGTGGAACCTGAAACCAACTCCCACCATCTTAGAATTGGCGGATTGGTTTACTATTAGACCAGTAGGGAAGCTAGAAGATATCACTATTTCGGTTGACTCATGGAAATACCTCGTTGACCTTCTAGTTTTACATACCCAATCCCCAACGGATGGGCACCCTTTGATTTTAGGAAGACCTTGGCTCGCAATTGCAGATGCTTACATTGGGTGTTAGTCTGGAAACATGGTAATATCCAATGGAGAAGTTACAAAGAACCTTATCCTTTACCCACTGCAGAACCGAGTCCATCAAATAAACTCAGATTTACCTTGATTCAAAATTCTCTACCTACCAAAGAGCCTGAATTTGAGGATGAAGAAATTAGACCAGTCCTTACCATCAGCGAGGGTTTGGGTCTTGAAAATGTCATTCATTTCCATTACACTTTCACTATTATGTCCATTATATCATCTCTATTTCACCTCCATTTCACTACTCTGTCACTACATTCATCTCACTTTCATTATCATTGGGCCACATTTATGTTTTTCCAAACGTTATTAATTCTTAGCCTTTTTAAGTAAATTTGTGGTTTAAAATTAGGAAATAATGTGCATATGCTTATACCTAACAAGTGGGTTGAGATTGTTGACATGTGTAGGTCAAAATGAGACTTCTAGAAGACCTTTATGTGGCACTCTAAGGCCAAATTCGAATTTGAGTGGAAAGAATCATGGGATCATAAGGATGTGTGTCACATCTCCTAATTGTATTGAAATTCTAAGAAGACGTGTCTTATCAGTTCCTATTTTGATTAGGACTCTAGAGGTAGAGGGAGAGATTCATGGACTCTCATTAATGAGATGACTTCTCATCTTTTTGTATAAATAGGAGATTTCTCTCTTTCATTTGTTAGTTTGTTAGTCTTAGCTTAGCTTGGAGTTTATAGTTCTTCCTCGATGGCTTTGGAGAGCTTTGTTGTACTTTGTAATGTTAAAGAATTTGAATAAAGCTTTGATGTTCTCAACATGGAAGGAGATGTGAAGTAGATGTTATGGAGCACATTAGAATGTAAGGTAGAGTGGATTTTATTTTGTAATTATGCTTTGTTTTCATTCATGTATGTCAATTTATTGCTTTCAAGTTTGATAGTTTAGATTTTCCATTCATGCAATTTTAATTCATGCAAGTGTGTTCAATCGGTTGATTGTAGATTAGTTTTTATTTACATGTTTTTGCATCAAATAGTGACATGAAATTTGCCTCTCCGCTGAACTTTTTTTTAGGCTTTTCAATTTTAGTTATGCTTTGATTTCAGTCTTATTTATTTGCTGTTGTTAGTTTAGATATCAAATTCTTCATGTCATTTGACGTTATCTCCAGAGCCATGGCTTAACCCCGAAAAGCTACTTGGCGAGCTATCGGATTATGAGTGAAGTGATTTGATTTTACATTCATCTCTGCAATTATATATCAGGTTCTTCATGTTATTGATGTTATCTTTAGAGCCATGGCTTAACCCCGAAAATCTACTTGGCGAGCTATCGGATTATAAGTGAAGTGACTTGATTTTACTTTCATTTGCAAGTAGGTAATTTAGATATCAGGTTCTTCATGTTATTGACGTTATCTCCAAAGCCATGGCTTAACCCTGAAAAGCTATTTGGCCAGCTATTAGATTATAAGTGAAGTGACTTGATTTTACTTTCATTTGCAAGTAGGCAATTTAGATATCAATTCTTCATGTTATTGACGTTATCTTTGGAGCCATGGCTTAACCCCGAAAAGCTACTTGGCGAGCTATCAGATTATAAGTGAAATAAATAGATCTTGCTTTCGTTAGTCTGCAATTTTTGGTTTGTTTGAGTGCAATAGTTTAGATTTTATTTCTGTAATTAGATGAGCAGCAGAGATAGTGATTTCATAATCAGTATTTCATATTTTGTTTGATTTAAGTAGCTGCATATTTACATTCTTGTTTAAGTATTAATAGCATGTTTTGAGATCTTTTGAAGTGCTAAATTTTGGAAGCTACCATAAGGGACATAAACCTTGTCTTGAAATCTACATGCATACTTAACCTTTAAAAGTATTCTTAAGACCTTAGAATAAGATTTCCATTTTCGTTAAACACTTTAGGAAACCAACAGGAACAAAACCCCAAAAACAACATAAACTATAAAACAACGAAGTAAGAAAAAGGTTAACTAAGCACATATGGTGCACCACACTTCATCAGTGTACGATACCCGGATTGATAATTTATGTAGAGCAATTTAAGACGTTAAATTGACTAGAAATTTTGGCGTCGTTGCCGGGGAAGTGTAATTAGGAGACCTTACTTCTTACATCTAATTTTTTTTTAATAATTCTTGAATATGCTCTCCTCCTGCACTTTGTGTGATCTGGAGGATCAGAAAAATAATTGTTATGTAAAAAAAAATAATAATTTCTTGAGTATGCTCTCCTCCTGCACTTTGTGTGATCTGGAGGATTAGAAAAAGGAGTAAAAAAAAAATAAAGGGGAGAAAAAATAAACATCATCATTTCGATTGATTCAAAAAAAAAGTTAAAAAAATATAATAAAAAAAAATAATGAAATTCAACTGCTTTGATAGGTTTAGTTGTCCAAGATTGACTGGGTATGGTCTGTAGTGGTCCTCAAAACATTGTGTCCTGTTTTAATAAAAGTCTGCAAAGTAGTTGCAGAATGCAGTATGATTCCGCAGCTAATTGTGAATTTCGCAGCTAATTTCAAGGTTTAATAGGGTACAGGCATCCAATGAAGAAACCGACCACATGGTCATCTCCAGAATTGTCCCGACATGGATCCTATCCTAGTCACCCAACCTAGATTGATAAAAAATCAGCTTAAGATCTCAGTGAAAGTCCTGTTTTTAGTATATTTTACTTGAAGTCTTTGCTGCCTGAAATTGAAAATCATTAATCCTTCTTATAAAAATTTACAATTTCAAAAAAAAAAAAAAACAACTAATCAATGGTTATCCCCAATTCTAGTCTCCACTGTGGCTTCAATAGAAATCTGCATTCTTGTTTGAAGCTTTGACCTTAAAACAAACCTGCAAGAACATTTAAAAAAAAAATCAAAAGTGCAAATTCGACAGATAGAATTGCTTGGATTGTTGTAAAGAAAAATAAGATGAGAAAAAAAAACTCTTGTATGGCTTTCAAAATAGTGTTTGTAGTTTCCTTGGGTTGGTGTTATGAATTGCTCGCAGATATCAACAAAAGTGTTGAAATGGCTGTTGCAAAACGAAGAGAGTTGGAATATTTTTCAAATAATCTAGATCATAAATGTATAGCACACAAAATGGGATTAGAATATCTTGTGAAGATGCTTTCAAAGCATCTTGAAACTGTAATTAAGTTATCATCCCAGGCCTTCAGTCATTTACCAACAAAACTATTACTGATATTGAAACAGAGTTGAGTCGACTTGGAAAACCGATTGCTTATGATGCTGGAGGACAATTGTATGCCATTTTGGAGATTTTTTTCACTAATTCATACACTGAAAATACATCTGAAAACAATTTTTTCTCTCAAAAATTCATTTCACAGTCGAATGCAGCAACTCAGGAAAACGTAAAACACTAAAAAACGTCAAACTTCAACTGCACGATCTGGCCAAACGGAGATGAATTTGGGAAAAATAAAACATGGGTTTTTTCGCCAATAGGGTCAGTTAGATAACCCAGAAATCGTTTTAAGAAATTCGTGGCGGTTTGAGAGAATTTCTCGGTTCTCTGAAGCCTCTTTTTTCCTGCCGCGTGAAGAAAAACGGATTTTAATTAATGAACAGGCTGTGATTTAATTCGGCAAGGGAATTCTGATTTAGGAATCAACTATGTGCTGGCATCTAACCTTACTCCACCACGTCTCCCGCCCTTAATGCCTCCCGTCTTTAATAAGCTTGCACTTGACTCTCACACCTGTTTAGAGACGTATCCCAATTGAACACGATGCTTCTCCATTGCACCCATTTAATGGCTATTCCTATGTTCTTTCGTTCTTGTAGGTTACTTGGCATTGTACTCACTAAAATAGCGGCACAGGAGTTGGTACTCGTGGATCTTGTCTTCATTGACAAGTTCTGTGTACATGTTTGATTTTATTATGACGTGCCTGGCAGTCTAACTATACTTTCAGCCAAAACTCTGCAATGAAACAATCTCTGTCAACTCGTAATCCCATGAAAAGCACTAATCAAGCTCATGACTATTTTCCACTTCATCTTTATCAAACTGTACTTACAGCTAGGTTGGATTATATGCTTTGGTTTCACCTCGCTGAGATTGATCCAACCATTAAAGCTCCTGAGCAGCGAGTATTTGACATCATAATAAATGACAAAAATATACATCAGATATCCTTAAGGAAGTGGGGAGCTTTGCTGCTGTTTGGTGGCAGTATACTGTAAGCAATTTGAATAAATCAACAATTAGTATACAACTGAATCCAGTTTCTAGAATTCCTTTAATCAGTAGTCTTGAGACTGTCTTTTAGCTATGGAATGTAGCCTGATTCCGCAGCGATTTTCATACTTCTATAGGTTATAGGAGTCAAGAGACGAAACAAACCACATGGGTAGCTGGGAAAATGTCAGTACATGGATGGTGTCCTATTCATTTGATCCAAATCAATGAAAAAACCCTGGTCAAATGATAGTCAAAGTCTGTGTTATCACTAAGTCGCCACACTAAGTCGCCGCATGTCAAAAAAAAAAATTGAATTAATGAGATGAATAAATTATTTGCTCACTTTTCTGAAAGTATTGATTAATTTTGGACCGATGATGAAAGATGAATGGCTAACTTTTTATTCAAGATTTTTAGCTACAGAAACTGTGCACATTCCGTCGCTAAAGTCCAATTTCGCAGCTAAACATCAATTTGCAGCTGAAAGACCTCATTGTTCAAATCAACCTAACTTTCTCATACAAAATCAGATTTTGATGATTCAAGTATCGTTGGAAAGATCTCAACAAGATCTACACAATGAGAAATCCATCATTGGAGTTTGAAACGATAAATAATGAAATAAATTGCTGAAAAGAAGCAACATTCAACTTGAGGCACTAATTCCAAAACATGTATAAATTCTTTTGATTTTTCCTTTAAGAATTTGTTTCATTAATACAAATTCTTAGTTTTGTGTGTAAATGTCATAACTAGAGAGATTGATCACCTCTCTTCTTTGATAATCTTACATTCTATTGCAGAAGAAGTATTAGTTTTTTTGCAGGTTCTAGGAGGGAGGACAAATGACTACAAGAGAATGGTGTCTCTCTAAGAGACCAATTTGTTTCATAAGAGGATGATCCGCAACAAAGAGGAAATATGTTGATGCAAAATCAGATCCAAACACTTGAAAAACTTTCAGATACTATTGTCTCCATCACATCCATACCTCATAATAAACCATTCACCTCATTTCACTCCATATTTTCCATTTACATTCACATACACTTTCCATCTCTTTTTGTCCATTTATAACCCACAAATAAAAGCAAGAAGTTCATTCACATGCTTACTGCCCATTGCCATTTCTGCTCTCCATTGCCATCTTCCATTTTCATCTTTCATTTCTTGTTATTTTCATTTCGCAAATAAGCCTTCCTTCAATGAAAATTATTGAGTCCATAGTCCTTTGAGTCTAAGTTCCTTGTAAAGACACTTTGAGGTTTGCATGCCTTAATGGCAAGTTCTCATGCTGACAAACAATGAGAATACATTAATGTCCCTTGTTCATCAGATCTTCTAGGTGACTCGACATCGGAAAAACTATTCGTACCTAGCAAGATGTGTTTGAGCATCTTGACTCTCATTGTCATCAATGGTGAGAGTTCTCGTGTTGACTTATGGCATCCTTTAATGGCCACTAAGTCAACAATTTTCTGCTATGTTCGACATCAGAACATCTTTTCACATAGTAGATATTGTGCCAATGAGGTTTGAAGACATGAAAACTATTATTATCAGCATTTTGGAGCAGATTCAACAAGTTTTAGTAGAAGCAATAAAAAAAGTAATCTTAACCCTTTATCCATGACTCCTCTTGTTCAGCCACTTGAAGAAGAATATGATCATAATTTTGCAGCCACCACACATACAACTCATACATTCCGAAGGGTAAGTTAAGGTACGTCATTTGCTAACTTTTTGACCATAGAATTCCATAAAAAGCTAGAATGATAATTGTTGGAAAAACATTTTTCTTCTTCATTTCATAAAATTGTCAATACCATCAGTTGGGGGGGAATACATTCATCTTCATATTTTTCCATGTCTATATCATATGCAGGAGCCTACATACTTTCAACATATATCAACTATTACATTGTTATTATGAGCATACAATGGTTTTTCAAAAAGTGTTTAAAGGATAAATTGGATACAAACAAAATCATGGTTGTCCCACAAGAACCAACTATCATGCAATCCAATAAAGATATACTTTGCAAACAATAATCAAAATATCATTATGAAAAGTTCAAAGATCAAAATAGAATGCGAGAAAAAAAAAAAAAAAAAAAAATTGGTTGTAACACAAGAACCAACCATGTTGCAATTCAAGTAAAACACTTTGCAAAAATATGAAGTTATCAAATGATAGCATGCAAAGTTAAGCCAAAGCTCAAGGATAAAAAAAAAGTTAATGTAATATATATTGCATCAGGACATGCAATAACATCAATTGGGGGGTATGTTGGGTCTTGAAAATGTCATTAATTTCTATTACACTTTCACTATTATGCCCATTATATCACCTCCATTTCACTACTATGTCACCACATTCATTCTACTTTCATTATCATTGGACCACATTTATGTTTTTCCAAACTTTATTAATTCTTAGCCTTTTTAAGTGAATTTGTGGTTAAAAATTAGGAAATAATGTGCATATGCTTATACCTAACAAGTGGGTTGAGATTGTTGACATGTGTAGGTCAAAAGGAGGCTTCTAGAAGACCTTTATGTGGCACTCTAAAGCCAAATTCGAATTTAAGTGGAAAGAATCATGGGATCATGAGGATATGTGTCACATTTCCTAATTGTATTGAAACTCTAAGAAGACATGTGTCTTATCAGTTTCTATTTTGATTAAGACTCTAGAGGTAGAGGGAGAGATTCATGGATTCTCATTAATGAGATGACTTCTCATCTTTTTGTATAAATAGGAGATATCTCTCCTTCATTTGTTAGCTTGTTAGTCTTAGCGTAGCTTGGAGTTTATAGTTCTTCCTTGATGGCTTTGGAGAGCTTTGTTGTACTTTGTAATTTTGAAGAATTTGAATAAAGCTTTGATGTTCTCAACATGGAAGGAGATGTGAAGTAGATGTTATGGAGCACATTAGAATGTAAGGTAGAGTAGATTTTATTTTGTAATTATGCTTTGATTTCATTCATGTATGTCAATTTATTGCTTTCAAGTTTGATAGTTTAGATTTTCCATTCATGCAATTTTAATTCATGCAAATGTGTTCAACTGGTTGATTGTAGATTAGTTTTTCTTTACATGTTTTTGCATCAAATAGTGATATGAGATTTGTTTCTCTGCTGAACTTTTTCTTAAGCTTTTCAATTTCAGTTATGCTTTGATTTCAGTCTTATTTATTTGTTGTTGTTAGTTAGTTTAGATATCAAATTCTTCATGTCATTTGACATTATCTCCAGAGCCATGGCTTAACCCCAAAAAGCTACTTGGCGAGCCATCAGATTATGAGTGAAGTGATTTGATTTTACTTTCATCTATGTAATTAAATATCAGGTTCTTCATATTATTGACGTTATCTCCAGAGCCATGGCTTAACCCCGAAAAGCTACTTGGCGAGCTATCGGATTATAAGTGAAGTGACTTGATTTTACTTTCATTTGCAAGTAGGTAATTTAGATATCAGGTTTTTCATGTTATTGACGTTATCTCCAAAGCCATGGCTTAACCGCGAAAAGCTAATTGACGAGGTATCAGATTATAAGTGAAGTGACTTGATTTTACTTTCATTTGCAAGTAGGTAATTTAGATATCAATTCTTCATGTTATTGACGTTATCTCCAAAGCCATGGCTTAACCCCGAAAAGCTACTTGGCGAGCTATCAGATTATAAGTGAAGCAAATTGATCTTGCTTTCGTTAGTCTGCGATTTTTGGTTTGTTTGAGTGCAATAGTTTAGATTTTATTTCTGTAATTAGATGGGCAGCAGAGACAGTGATTTCATTATCAGTGTTTCATCTTTTGTTTGATTTAAGTAGTTGCATATTTACATTCTTGTTCAAGTATTAATAACATGTTTTGAGATCTTTTGATGTGCTAAGTTTTGGAAGTTACCATAAGGGACATAAACCTTGTCTTGAAATCTACATCCATACTTGACCTTTAAAAGTATTCTTAAGACTTTAAAATAGGATTTCCATTTGCGTTAAACACTTTAGGAAACCAACAAGAACAAAACCCCAAAAGCAACATAAACTATAAAAAAACGAAGTAAGCAAAAGGTTAACTAAGCACATATGGTGCACCACACTTCATCAGTTTACGATACCCGGATTGATAATTTATGTAAATCAATTTAAGACGTTAAATTGACTAGAAAACGAGGTTCTCTGTTTTAAAGATGAAACAGAGAACGATGCCATTAGCACCTTTCTCAACAATTCCAACTCCGTTTATGATTCAACCCGTCACCTGTTAGAAACTGTCATGCGTTGCAATGTTTAGGAAGATATTGAACCAAAAACAAAAATAGAAAACATTCCCGAAATTGTACCTCTTAATTGTGTTCCTGTAGAAATTGAACCAGGTAAAACATTGAATATTAATCCTGACCTTTCACACTCCCAATCTGAACAACTACTAAAAGTCCTTCAGAAGCATAAATAAACTTTTGCTTGGGAGTATACCAATATGAAAGGCATCCTTGTTGATTTATATACTCATCATATATACATTAAAGAGGAATGTCAGCCTATTAGGCAGCCACAAAGAAGAACGAATCTTGCCTTAGAAAACATTGTCAAAGATGAATTGCAAAAGCTATTAGATGTGGGTTTTATTTATCCAATATCATATAGTCAATGGGTTTCCCCGTTGGTCATTGTTCCTAAGAAAAATGGCAAGTGGTAGATCTCCGTTGATTACATGGAACTAAAAAAAGAAACTAAGAAAAACCATTTTCCCTTACCTTTTATTGACCAAGTCCTTGATACATTGGCTGGGAAGGAGTTTTTCTCCTTTCTGGATGGATTTAGCGGATACAATCAGATACAAATAGTTCTCGAGGATCAAGATAAAACTACCTTCACATGCCCTTGGGGAACCTTTGCCTACCAGGTCCTTCCATTTGGCCTCTGTAACGTACCTGCTACCTTTCAAAGGGAAATATTAGGAATTTTATCTGATCTAGTTAATGATAGTGTTGAGATTTACATGGACGACTTTACCTGTATGGGCATTCCTTTACAAAAGCTTTGAAAAACTTAGAGAAAGTACTTGAAAGATGCAAGCAAACACATGTTTCTCTAAGTACAGTCAAATGTCATATGATGATGAAGGAAGGGATAGTGTTGGGACACTTGCTTTCAACTGCAAGAATTCGGGTTGATTTTGCAAATTTAGAGGTAATCTTAAAATTTCCTACGCCTAAGACACCGACACAGGTATGCAACTTTATTGGTTATGTTGGCTATTATAGGCATTTCATAGAATATTTTTCTAAAATAGCATTCCCACTTTTTCAATTGTTACCTAAAGATGCAGAATTTGTGTGGACAGGTGAATGTGAAGCAACTTTTGTAGAAATCAAAGAATTAGTTTGCAAGGCTTTGATATTACGTGGTCCTGACTGGAAGCTCCCGTTTCACATCTCTATTGATGCTTCTCAAACAGAAGTAGGGGTGTTTTGGGGCAATAGGAGGACAAGAAGTCGTATGCAATTTACTATGTCAACAAGAATTTGACCCCTGTTGAATTAAATTATACGATAACTGAAAAGGAGTTCTTGGCTGTCATTTACGTTGTTAATAAATTTTGGCATTATATCACAAGGTATCCTACTTTCGTGCACACTGATCATACAACTATCAGGTATCTGATGAACAAACCAATAACCCCTGGTCGCGTTACAAGATGGTTGTTGTTAATTCAGGAGTTTGATATTACCATTGTAGACAAACCAAGGAAAGATAACGTAGTCGCAGATTTCCTATCTAGGATGGATACTAGTGATGAAGGTACACCTATAGAGGATAGTTTTCCAGATGAACATCTTTTTGCAATTTCTACTCACACTCCATGGTATGCAGATATTGCTAACTTTCTTGCTACAGGAAAGGTGCCTCAACACTTGTCTTATAGAGAACAACGAAGGATTATCCATCATAATGCTCGTTATTCATGGATAGAGGGATATCTCTTTTACATAGGATCTGATCAGCAAATCCGGTGCTGCATAAGTGGAGATGACATCTATGATGTTCTGAGAGCTGCTCATGATGGCCCTTGTGGGGGACATTTTGCAGATAAGCGGACAGGTCATAAGGTGTTACAAATGGGATACTATTGGCCTTCTATTTTTCGTGATGCAAGGAAATATGTTAGAGGGTGCAATAGTTGCCAGCGGATGGGTCAGCTTGGTCGGGCAGATGAAATGCCATTACAACCTCAACTAGCTCTTGAGCCCTTTGAAAAATGGGCTATTGATTTCGTTGGGCCATTTAATCTACCTTCACAGCAGAAAGTTCACATTCTGGTTTGCATGGATTACGTAACAAAGTGGGTAGAGGCCAAGGCTGTTGTGAAAGCAATGGAACGGGTTGTCTCAGACTTTTTATTTGAAGAAATTCTTGCATGGTATAGAGCTCCTAGAGAGATAGTTTCAGATGGAGAGGCACAATTTACATCACATCTGATAGCAGGACTCATGAAGAAATATGGAATCAAGCATAGGGTAACATCTCCATATCACCCTCAGGTGAATGGTCAAGTCGAAAGCACAAACAAGGTACTAGAGAATATTCTTATGAAGACTGTAGCGAACCATCGCCGAAATTGGGCTAAAAAACTTCCTGAGGCACTGTGGGCGTATAGAACAACATGGCGGAACACAACAGGGTTTTCACCATATGAGCTTGTTTATGGGAAATCCCCTTTGTTTCCAGTGGAATTCGAAATTAAGACGCTCAAGACAACCCTTAAAGTAGGTTTAGATCTTTCAGAAGCCCATAAACACCGACTAGAACAGTTGAATGAGTTGGATGAAATTCGTTTAGTAGTTGTCCAAAATACTGCTACAATCCAGTAGCAATGAACTCAATGGCGCGATAAATTCATTAAGAAAAAAGTGTTTCAAAGAGGGGATTGGGCATTACTCTATGATTCCCGGTTCAAGGATTTTAAGGGAAAACTATGCTCCAGATGGATGAGAACATATGAAGTTGATACGGTGTTCAATAATGGGACTGTTAGACTTATCACAATTAATGAGGCAAATGCTCCTTTAATCGTGAATGGACATCGCCTCAGATTATATCAGCGTCCAGCTTCAAGAGACTCCTTTGTCAAATATCTCTCTGATAACTCTGGTTTTGAAGTTATTAGTGTAATGAATTCCTCCTCTGCACCCCTGATATATATATATATATATATATATATATGAAATGTTGTTACTACTCTATCAATCTTTTTTTTTGCAGGTACCTCACTGACGTTGTTACTCCTCTGGTGCTCTTTCTCTGATGATGGCAATTTTGTTAGTGTTAAGGCACATACTCCTTTGATCGTGAATGGACATCGCCTCAGATTATATCAATGTCCAGCTTCAAGAGACTCTTTTATCAAATATCTCTTTGATAACTCTGCTTTTGAAGTTATTAGTGCAGTGAATTCCTCCTCTGCACCCCTGATTTAATATATATATCTATATATCTATATCTATATATATATATATATATATATATATATATGAAATGTTGTTACTACTCTATCAATCTTTTCTTACAGGTACTTCACTGACATTGTTACTCCTCTGGTGCTCTTACTTTGATGATGGAAATTTTGTCAGTGTTTCATTGGTGTTGTTACTCCTCCGATGTTATTACTTTGATCATGATGATTTTGACTAAGTACTTCATTGGTGCTGTTACTCTTCTGGTGTTGTTACTCCTTCGGTTATGTTACTCCATGGCGATAATGATTTCGTCTAAGAATTCCGGTGTTGTTACTTCTCCAGTGTTGTTACTCCACTATACTTGATGTTACCCATATGCATCGGTACTTGAAGATAGTATTGTTGTACTAATGAATGGTCCTTTCCAACGTTGTGAAGTAATTACCACTATTACCATCCATTTTATCCATTATTTGCAATGGCTTTTCCATATTTCATCGTTATCCTTCCGGTTTTCACTTTCAGTGCACCCCATCACTATCACAACTCTCACTGCAAAATATACCTGTCGGCACTCCTTCCCGACAGTCTGCTATTACTTTGAAGTGCTGTTACAGGCATTGCAGAATGGGTGGACAAGTTGTGAGACACGAACTAGAGAATACATAGCAGGTTTGACGCAATGCAAATGTTTGGCAAGTCTTCTTGGATGCAGGGTGGCATGTGTATTTTGAGAGGCTACAAGGATTTGATGAAGCCATCACAGTGGAATTTGCATTAAACTTGGAAGGAAATCATTCTAGAGTCCGTGGGTTGGATATTTCTGTCATAGAGGAAGCTATTTCAATTTCTAGTGGATTACAGCGAGGAGGTCAGAAATGGTTCTCTCGGAAGTCTCCTCTACTGGAGTTTCCATAATTGTTTTTGTAGGCTGGGGAGACAACGGTCCAGAAAGGAAGAGGGTATGATTGTAAATCACTGCCATATCCATGGGGTGAGGTGGCGTATTTTGTTATGAGGTATGTTACCTGCGAAGGTCATTTCTCTACATTGTTTAAGTATCATTTCAAACTCCTTGCATGCCTTCGATTTTGGCATGCGCAAGTTCATGCTTTAGACATGCCATACTTCCTATGGAGAAACCTCCACTTAATGGCGCAATATGCCTGATGGTCTCAACAACCATTAGCGGTTCTCACAAATCATGGGTTGGTTAGATTATTGGTGGTGCATGCTCTGTCTCGAACCTCTGTGGCTTGGCCACAATTCACCAAGTTGGTAGAGGAAGAACTTGCAGGTATGCTACCTGCAGGGGAAGAGGAAGAAGATGTAGCAGTGGAAGAAGAGGCCACAGACGACGTTGTTCCAGTGTTGCTTGTTAGCCCAACAGAGATAGATGCAATGGAGATAGAAGAGAGTGTAGTCAATGCTGCTCCACAAGAACCAGCGTCGACTAACAGTCTAGGAGAAAAATCACCACCCTTGGGTGCAGTTATAGGTGGTGTTGACACACAAGAACTAGCATCACCTGTCCAAACAATTAAAGAACTCTTGGTTGAGAATGTAGGTGGTGTTGTTACACAAGAACCAACACCACCTATCCAAGCAATTGAAGAACTTTTGGTCAGAAATGTAGGTGGTGCTGACACACAAGAACCAGCACCACCTGTTCAAACAGTTGAAGAACCTGTGATTGAAAATGTAGGTGGTGTTGTCACACAAGAACCAACACCACTTGTTCAAATGAATGTGGAACCTTTGGGGGAAACAAGGGCCGCAGTCGACACCACTCCACAAGAGACAGTGTTGGTTGCTGGGCAGAAGGACAACTTGGAAGAAGCACAAGCAAGAAGAGAAAAGGGGAGCATAGAACAACCGATGGATATAGAAGAAGAGGAAGGAGGGCCTATGTCAGCAGGCATTGAGAGAACGAAAATTGATGAAATTATTACTCGTTCTCCTTTTCTTTCATCTTTTCCAAGAGGGGCAAGGAAAACCGTTCCTCTAGACGCATGGAGAAAGAAGAAGCTTCTCCTTCGATCCTGAAATTTGTTGGGAAAGCTAAGGGCACCATTATTGACACGGTTATTCAAAAACCAGTGTCGATTGGTGAAAGAATTGAGCAAATTGAAGGGTTGGAGGTCAACACTGTCAAACAATGTTAAAATTGGCAACCAGGGCAAAAATTCATGTGGGTCATCTTATTCATGGCTAATAATATTTTTATTAGATTCCTCTCGTCGAGAGGTGTAGGATTGATATAAAGATCATCCAATTCCGATAAGTATTCATGGAGATATGAATTTATTTTGATTATGGAATTATTATCAAGCCGGCCTACAACTCATGTAGGCTCAGAAGCCCAACAGTCCCATCTATTCACCCACCAACGTCGTGTATAAATATAAGAGGACTTTTCCTCATTTGGACTCACTCATCTCATCACATCTCTCTCTCTCTACTACGCAGATATGAGTCTCTTCTCTACTGCGCTGAAATGGATCTCTCTCTCACACGTGTGAAGCCAGAAGCTGTTGAATTTGAAGCTGCAACTGCAGAAGTAAAGATTGACTTGCGTGGCCTAGAAGATCTCCTCTTTGGAACTGCGCTATAGGTTCATCTGAACCTCCTCTGGAAGCCGAAACTTTTGGTGGTGGAATGAAGTCAATCCGACTGTCGGTTTGTGAGATATGGTCTGCCCTAGTTTGATAATGAAGCCGCTAATGCTGATGCTACTGATCTAGGGTTTGCTACTGCTGATATGAATCATATTTATTGTACTATTTCTCTCTGCTGAATTATTGAAGATAAAAGAAGATTTGATCAAAGGGTTTCCCCACACATTGTGGGGTTTGTCCCTGGCTAGCCGCCACATCTTGTGTCTCTTGTCTTGGCTTGTTTTCTGTCGATCGTTTAATGTTATATCTGCACTTTACTTTATGTACATGTGATTGCTAATCGGTGGAATATAATAAGAAAAAGAAGTAAATTGTTATAAGCATAGAACATACCATAACTTAACATGGTATCAGAGCTGAGGTGAAGACAAAGCCCAAGCAAGAGCAAGAGCAATCATTGAAGAGAAGATTGGCAAGGCTATCCTAAAAGAACTATGGGGTCCTCAACACTCTTTCCTGTTGAAGAAAAGCTCCGTGAGAAAGCTGACTATCACGGATGGAAGATGTCTATCGATCTAACCCTTGAAGATCAAGGAGTGCTGGACCATGTAAGAGGCAATATTATTGAGCCTTCATCAAATGCATCTGCTGCTGCCTGGAACAAATGGAAAAATGGAGAAGTCAAAACAAAGAAGATCATCCGGGACTCTATCGACAAGCGCTTGGTGGCCTACATCTCTGATCTAGACACCTCCAAGGAAATCTACGACAGACTGGTGAGTTTATTTAAAGTTAATGATGCAAATCAAGTTTTGTTTCTTAGAAATAAGTTGAGGGAAATCAAGAAGGGTAAAGATGAAAGTATACAAGCATACTTCTTAAGAATCACCGAGATCAAGAACGATCTCCTATCTATTGGGGAAACCATTACTGATAGAGAAATGGCACTCACAACTCTCGGAGGATTACCATCTGAATGGTATGTGTTCAGGACTACTCTTCTGAACAATAATGTAATTCCTAGTTTCGAGGAATTAATGGCTAGATGCATTCAAGAACAAACAAGGGTAGAAGAGCAGGAAATGCCCTTGCCTAAAGGTCCTCCTGCTGCTTTTTCTTCTCATGCTAAGAAAAGAAATAATTCTGGGTCTAAATCGAAAAGAAAGGCTGGATTTAAGGGTGGAAGAAAAGGACGATGTTTCATTTGCAATAAAGCAGGTCACTATGCAAGGGAATGCCCTGATAGAAAGGACTCTCACTGTGACGATGATCAAAATCCCTCTCATGGTAATCGAAGGAATGGAAAATTCAAAAACAAAGGAAAAAGGAATGCGGGAAATCAAGGAAGAGGGCAACCATTCAAGAAGGCTAGAAATTCCAAGTATGAATCTAACACTGTTGACGATAAGCAGACTGAATATTATCTACCAGCTGCTCTATCTACCTCCGCTCCTTCGGACTCAATGGGAATTTGGCTCATTGATAGTGGTGCCTCAAGACACTTCACTGGTTACAAAGAAGTACTCTATAATCTGGTAGAGAAAGAAACTAACCTGGAAATTGTCCTTGGAGATGACATGAAATACCCAGTGAAAGGTGTAGGCAATGTTTCTCTTAAACTGAATCAAGGTAATACGATTCACTTACAAGATGTATTATATGTACCTGATCTCAAAAAGAACCTGGTATCCATCTCGGCAATGGAAGACAAAGGCTATAAGGTAACCTTCAGCGATGGTAAGGTACACATATGGAAAAATAATGTTAAAGATGCTTTCACTCTTGGGTTTCGAGTTGATTCTTTATATCAAGTCGGTGGAAGTCCACTAGGTGTCATGTCTTGTGACACAATGCTTCAGTCCGAACTTTGGCATCGGAGGTTTGCCCACCTTCATTACAAAGCTCTACCCGATGTAAGACAGATGGTAACAGGGATGCCTGAATTCCAAGTAGAGAAAGAAGGTGTATGTCCGGGATGTGCTGAAGGAAAGCTCAAAAGGGGACCATTCCCTTCAAGTCAAAGCAAGACCTCCGATATATTACAACTAGTTCACTCAGACATATCAGGTATGATGCCTGTGAACTCCTTGGGAGGATACTCATATTATCTCACTTTTACAGATGACCATTCTCGAAAGACCTGGATATACTTCTTGAAAAAGGAGGATGAAGTGTTCCCTTGGTTCCGACACTTCAAAGCCCTAATCGAGAATCAAACCGAAAAGAAGATCAAGATCTTAAGAACTGACAATGGGACTGAATATGAATCTAATGAGTTCCATAATTTTTGTAAAGAGGCTGGCATCAAGAGGGAGACTACTACACCATATACTCCTGAACAAAATGGTGTGGCAGAAAGGAAGAACCACACAATTATGGAAGTTGTCCGGGCCATGCTACATGATCAAAGTCTTCCTAAGTTTCTATGGGCTAAAGCTGCAAACACTGCCGTATATGTACAAAATCGATGCCCTCATCAAGCATTGGGTTCCAAGACTCCTGAAGAAAAATTCACCGGTAAGAAACCTGATGTTTCTCATTTTAAAATTTTTGGAAGCCCTGTATACTTTCATGTGCCGAAAGAGAAAAGAAATAAATTGGGAGCATCTAGAAAGAAGGGAATTTTCGTGGGCTATGGTGAAAATACTAAAGGCTATCGAATCTATGTAGCCGGTCAAAGGGAAGTCATAATTAGTCATGATGTCACCTTTGACGAAGATATGGCTCTCAGCAAGGTGATCAATCTTCCGACTTTGAGGAGCTATCAAGAAGCCGACACCAGGGAACCGAAAGAAAAGGATGATGAATCAATGCCTGATGTAGAAGAACTCATGGATCCGATTGATCCTCCTCCATGTGAGCCTTCCTCTTCTAAGAAGAGGCCTTCATGGCTTAAGGGGTTACTTGATGATGCTGAAGGACATGCTGCACCCTGAGGAACCTTTCGTGAAAGTAAGAAACCTAATAGGTATCAAGGATACCTGACCATCATGAGCACGATCATACAAAATGAGCCTTCGTCATTCTCAGATGCCGTCAAGCATCAAGTATGGAAGGATGCTATGACCGAAGAATATGAGTCTATCATAAAGAATGATGTTTGGGAAGTAGTTCCCAAACCCCAGGACAAGACTGTTGTTACTTCCAAATGGCTTTACAAGATAAAGCATGCAGTAGATGGAAGCACGGAAAAGTATAAGGCTCGTTTTGTTGCTCGAGGTTTCTCCCAAAAGGAAGGTATAGACTATGATGAGATATTTGCACCTGTTGCTAGATATACGACCATCCGCTCGATCATAGCCCTTGCCACTTCACAAGGATGGAACCTACATCAAATGGATGTCAAGACTGCGTTCTTGCATGGCTCGATCAAAGAAGAGGTCTACGTGGAGCAACCCGAAGGATTTGAGATTTATGATCGAAAATCTCATGTATGCAGGTTGAAGAAAGCTCTCTATGGGCTGAAGCAAGCACCCCGAGCATGGTATGAGAGGATCGATAGCTACTTGATGAAGCTGGGATTCACTAGGAGTGAAGCTGATCCTAACCTTTACTTTAAGGTTGAAGATGACAAGCCTCTCATACTGGTGTTGTATGTGGATGACCTCTTTCTAACAGGTGCAAACCCTCTCATTCACAAATGTAAGAGGGAGCTGGCCTCTGAATTTGAAATGAAAGACCTAGGACTAATGCACTACTTCCTAGGACTTGAAGTGTGGCAAAAGCCAGGAGAAATTTTCCTATCTCAAGGAAAATATGTGGTGAAGATATTGGAAAGATTCGGAATGGTGGACTGCAAGCCTGTAACTACTCCGATGGAGCTTGACTTCAAGAAGTTAAGCGGTAGTGCTGCTGGACCTGTTTTACGAAATGCTACCGAGTATCGGCAACTCGTCGGAGCATTAATGTTCTTAGTGAACTCCCGTCTAGATATATGCTTTGTAGTCATCACGTTGAGCTAGCATATGGTTGAACCCCACCACATACACTGGATTGGTGCCAAGAATCTGCTGAGATATCTTCGTGGCATTATCACTTATGGGTTAAGATACATTGCCAGAGATGTGAGACTATTTGGATACACAGAAGCTGACTGGGCAGGCAATGTGGAGGATCGTAAGAGCACTTCCGGGTGTTGTTTCTCCTTGGGATCTGCTTCGATATCCTGGATGAGCAGGAAACAAAAGTCGGTGGCTTTGAGCACCGCTGAAGTAGAGTATATTGCTGCTAGCATGGCTTCTTGTGAGGCAGTTTGGTTGCGAAAGCTCTTCAGTGAGTTGTTTGGATTCACATTGGATACCACTGTGATCATTTGTGACAACCAAAGTGGGATTCGTTTGTCAGAGAATCCCGTATTCCATGATCGCTCCAAGCATATTGATATCAGATACTATTATATTTGAGATATGGTGCAACGGGGAGCTATAAGGCTCCATCATATCGGTACAGATGAACAGGTCGCCGACTTTCTGACAAAACCCCTTGGGAAAGTAAAATTTCTGACTTTCCGTGAACAACTTGGAGTTGTTCAAAGACCCTCCAATGAGGGTCATGTATGATGCATTGAGCTCTGAGAGCTCCAGGGGGGTGCGGGGTGCTTCTTGGAGCAGCATATGACCACAGGATTATTCACTATCCCCTGGTGATATACATGTACACCCCGTGGCGACATTGAAGCAGGATTGATGTGTTCTCCTGTGAGGCCTGGATTGATGTGTTCTCCATGGTAGCCTGGATTGATGTGTTCTCCATGGCAATTGTAGCAGGATTGATGTGTTCTCCTGTGAGGCCTGGATTGATGTGTTCTCCATGGCAATTGTAGCAGGATTGATGTGTTCTCCTGTGAGGATGGGATTGATTAGTTCTCCTGTCGAGGCATCCTACCCATGCAGTCTGGGACTCATGGGAAGTACCTCTCATCTGATCAATGAGCAGGGAAATGAAGTTAAGGACCATAGTAGTACCGATGGACGCATCGTTGTAACTAACATACTCCCTACGCTAGGATGACCTCCATTGATCTGGGATCAATGATACTGGTCTGGGACCAGTGGTAGGAGTTGTACCATACTATGACGCTAACTTCGGGTCGGTTGAGACTGGTCTGGGATCAGTGGTACATACTCTGAGACTGACTTTGAGTCAGTGGAGGATGATATTGGTCTGGGACCATTAGGAGTTGTACTCACTATGACGCTGACTTTGGGTTGGTTGAGACTGGTCTGGGACCAGTGGTACATACTCTGAGACTGACTTTGAGTCAGTATGATACATCCTCGATCATTTCTTCTTCTTCATAATTCGGACAAAAGCAGAGTAGAACAGAACAATGCAAGAGCAGAGCACAACAGAACAAAACAGTATAGATCAGTGCAGGGCAGAACAAGACAAAGCAGAACAGGAAAAATAGAGCAGAGCAGGGCAAGGGTCAGGCTGTACAAGGCAGTGCATTTGATGGATGAATAGTAACGACCGATAGACAGATTGTAGATGAAGTTCTCCATGGTTGAGAGGGAGTGTTAAAATTGGCAACCAGGGAAAAACTTCATGTGGGTCATCTTATTCATGGCTAATAATATTTTTATTAGATTCCTCTCGTCGAGAGGTGTAGGATTGATATAAAGATCATCCAATTCCAATAAGTATTCATGGAGATATGAATTTATTTTGATTATGGAATTATTATCAAGCCGACCTACAACTCATGTAGGCTCAGAAGCCCAACAGTCGCATCTATTCACCCACCAGCGTTGTGTATAAATATAAGAGGACTTTTCCTCATTTGGACTCACTCTTCTCATCACATCTCTCTCTCTCTACTGCGCAGATATGAGTCTCTTCTCTACTGCGCTGAAATGGGTCTCTCTCTCTCACACATGTGAAGCCGGAAGCTGTTGAATTTGAAGCTGCAACTACAGAAGTAAAGATTGACTTGCGCGGCCTAGAAGATCTCCTCTTTGGAACTGCGCTGTAGGTTCATCTGAACCTCCTCTAGAAGCCGAAACTTTTGGTGGTGGAATGAAGTCAATCCAACTGTCGGTTTGTGAGATATGGTCTGCCCTAGTTTGATAATGAAGCTGCTAATGCTGATGCTACTGATCTAGGGTTTGCTACCGCTGATATGAATCAGATTTATTGTACTATTTCTCTCTGCTGAATTATTGAAGATAAAAGAAGATTTGATCAAAGGGTTTCCCCACACATTGTGGGGTTTGTCCCTGGCTAGCCGCCACATCTTGTGTCTCTTGTCTTGGCTTGTTTTCTGTCGATCGTTTAATGTTCTATCTGCACTTTACTTTATGTACATGTGATTGCTAATCGGTGGAATATAATAAGAAAAAGAGGTAAACTGTTATAAGCATAGAAGATACCTTAACTTAACAAACAAGAACCAGTGCCGACCGAAGGACAAAATGAAGAAGCTTTGGTTGGTGTTACTCCTACAGAAACTCTTCCTGAGCAAATGGACGAAGATGCAGTTGATCCGACTACCTTGCAAGGGTTAGAAACTACTCCGAAGTAGATGGAGGACACTGTTGCAAATAAGGCTAACCCGCAAGGGTTAGAAACCATTCTGGAGCAAATGCAAGAGGATGTTGCTGACAAAACTAACCCGCAAGGGTTAGGAACCATTCTTGCATAGGTGGAAGAGGATGGTCGGGCAGCAGAGCAACTACAAGAGGAGGGTGTCAAAGACACTACCACACAAGACCCTGCAGTGAATCCAAAAGCGCAGAGGGAAGATGTAGAGGTCCTGAGACTTGAAGAAGGAGATGGTGGGACTGTTCCCTGAGTCGAGGAACAAACGGAAGAAATCAAAGTAAAACAAGAGCTAGTTGATGATTTTGTCAATGTCAACCCGCCAGGCCCTGGACTAGTTGTGAGGCTTGTGGAAGAAGTAGCTGTGAAACAAGAGTTTATTGAGCAATGTGCGAGGAGACCCCCTCTTAAGGAAATATATCAGGCACAATTCAGAGAGAATATGCAGTTGAAAATAGAAATCATGAAATTGAGGAAACAATTGCGGCACTTACGAAGAAAAGTGAGAAAGCACAAGAAAAACGTTGCGAAGCCCTAGCCTGAAATTGTTTCAGTGGCAACACAGACTGAAGACAAGCCAACAAATTCAACAGCTACACAGACAAAGTCATTTTTGCATATGATCGAGGCACGAGAGTTTGTCATGTCTGCAGAAATTCAGAAGTGGCAAGCTACAACAACTCGCTTTCAATGAGGGACCATTCCTTTAGAGGCACACCGAGAAGGAATAAGGCAAACTCATGAGCAAGCTGCGAAAACAGTCTCTAGTTACATAGAACAGATAGAAAAGGAAAAGCAGAAGCAGGAGAAACAACAGAAGCAAATTGAGGGACTGGAAGAACAGGTGAAGCTATTAAAGGCCAATAAGGAAGAGATGTTTACCTTGGCTCAGTAGGCAATGGCTTGTCGTCCCCTTGCTCATAGCTACGCCTTGTTCCTCCATGAACAATATATATTCTTTTGTTTAGAAAGTGTCTGCCAAGAGCTCAATCATGATATGGAAGATTTAATGCAGTTTTTGCGCATCATGAGATGCCACAATATTTTGGATCAACATTTGATGTGCGAGTTGTACATGCATGACTACTTCTGGGCAATGATCAATCATTTAACCCAGTGCCATATGTAGGAGACATTCAACTCAGAGCCTTTACCTCCTACACAATCAACTAGGTTAAATGGAAAAAGGCTTTTGATACGTTTGAAGAAAATCAGGCAAATAGGCCACTTGTTATCTGAATGGAGAATTGTCAGTCTATGAATGTTTACAACAGACACGAAACCCTCTTGGGGATCGAGGGATGGAAAGAAAAAATGTTGGCAACTCAGCAATGGTGCACTGATATATGCACAAAATAGATCTTCACTTGTCAGGAGGAGGCCCGGGCAACTGCCAGAAACGGTGGATGCTCTCGTCATCAGTTGTCAGGATACATGAGCCTTTTGGGCCCCCAATTTTGCTTGGGCTCTAAACAGGGTACCTTGGTATATTGTGTGCATGCAGCTTTGTGGGGTCTGATGGATGGGTTTGAGGTTTCGATTTCCCATCATCTGGCTGCCAGCTGATCAATACACTCCAGCTTACGAGGTAAGCGAGGATTCGTGGAAAGAAGTCATCCAAACATATGGGTATAAGCCTCCAGGGAAAAAGATGTTTGCAAAATACGATCTTGAACAACTTCACGCTAATCATTGCAACTCAAACCTAGACTTGCGCAAGCGACAAATTGAATGACACACAATAAGGCTAGTTGGGGGGTGATGTTGGTGAATAGATTTTCATACTTTTACTTACCCTTTTACCCTATTTTTTTTATCCATTTCACGCCAATAGTGGTTAATTGATATCTTAAAATGCACAGGTATACCTCTCATCATGTCTTTATGGATTATTGGTCAATGAAGCATAGTCCTAGGGATTATTACCTAAGTGGCTTGCTAATTCATTTATTTCTGCAGATTTAAAGGGAGAATGACCAGGACTGTGATTCATTGAACGATGCTATCAATTTGGCAGCGCTATTCTTGAATACTGGCTGCAACAATGAATCAACCTTTCGATTGACACGCTGCTATCTTTTAAACATTCTATTTTGTTCTGAAAACCACCATGTAATTAAGGGCAAAGAATGTCATAATTATAGAAGTTGTATTATTGACAAATTGTATAAAGTAGAGTTGCGCGCTGTGAAAGCCATCACTGTTAAGAGTCATCAAGGTTGTAGGAGAAATACTCTAACTTTGACTCTGTAACAACACACTTGTAATGTTTCTTTTATTAATGACAAGTTGATCTTCTGAGCATATTGTGATTCGTTGGTCTTGCCACAACCCTGATTAGGGAGTTGGGCGCACTCTCCTGATCAGGTGTTGTTGGATTAGATGTATGTTAGGTTTATTTCTGCGAGTTTGTTATCGCTGTGAATGTTTATCATTGCGTTGTTGTGAGTCCTCATCACTATTACTATTATTGTTGTTACGATTATTACTTCTTGTTACTCTTATTGTTGTTACAGTATTGCTCGTTGTTGCACATTGATGAATTTATAGATAATGTTCATTGGTGGGTAGGGAAACTATGGCCGGCACATACAGTGCATGATAGCTTTGAAACAACTAGTAGAACCCCAAGTTAACAATTGAATGTGGATTGGGTGAATTGTATGATTCATACTTGGACACCAATAGTAAATGCATGTAACAACTAGCCCTAGTATAGCAAAAGTCTCATTATCAATGTATGTGACGAAGTAAAAGAATAAATAACATTAAATTTGTACTTACCTGTAAGAGAATATATCCAACCACCAATAAAATTTCCAATTAAAAAGCTCCAAGATAAGAAAAGTCAATCCATACATCAAAATTCATCCATGCTCCAAAATTTCGTCCACCAAGAAGGAATAGTGAAAATCCCAAGAGAGATACAAGTCCAGACCAAGTGATGATGAGAAACGAACTCTCATAATTTGTATTTATACTTTCCAAATAAGTTCGGTTTACTTATTTGAGCCTACATTAGCCTCTAAAATAAAAATAATGTACAAATAACTAACTTTTGATGACAATCGCACCAAACTAGCTCATAAACAAAATAATAAGCCTCTCAAGAGGTTGAATGATCAATAATACATTTTGTTGGGCTCTCTAAGAATCATGATGAAGTCCATAAGTGCCATAATGATGAATAGGACTTCCAAAAATGATGGACAAGGGGTTGGCCCCTTCTTCACATAAAAAACCTGTGGTGCTCATAATGGGTGTGAGGGCACATAAGTGACCTCATGGGTCTCCAAGTAAGTCAAAGATGCATGTAGATCATCTATAAGGGCTCATATTATGGTGTAAGTGATGCCACATCAGCATACAAGTCCTGGGTCATCTGCCAAGTGCATGGTAAAACTGTGGGGTTGTTTGGGAAAAGGTGAACCAAGTGCATCTTTCTCGTCCAATAGGTGAATCTCGAGCAATCTATGAACATCTCTGGGGATCCATGGAGTTATGCTTACTTGTGTGGAGGCCCATGGCTCTCAACACAAACCCTACATGTGCCAATGTAGCCCTCTAGAGGGTTAGGACCCCGTATAGGGAGACCAAACCCAAGATGGAGAACACCTACAATCGTGCATAAGATCTAATGCATCTCCTAGCCTTCCATAACAACAAGTCATCAAAGAAATAGAGTAAATGACCTTACAAACCGTGGACAACAAGTGGGGACTTCATAATGGCATGCCCTTCCATAATGGGCTTTAGCATGTGCTAATGTCTCCAAGCTCCAAGTGGGGTTAACAAAGTATCCTATTAGTTGGTTTCTACTTCTAAAGGGAATAGTATGTCCAAGGTACATCCTTTAAAGGGTTGTGGCATGTGATGGAGAGATGAATGGAGTAGGGAATGAAAGGGGCAGCCTTGGGTCACATGCTGGGGTACAAGGGTAGCTAATACAAGGGAAGCCCACACTTGAATATATAATGTATAGGAGGGAGAAATTGTGATACATGAGGTGCCCCAAATTTGATTTTTCCACCCTTCTTTATATATTTTTTGCCTTTTATGATTTTTCTTTAATTAACTGCTCGGGGCTCAAGGAGTAAGAGCATGATGTGTGAGATATAACAATGGATACTCCCTTTAAGGTAGGGTCATTTATTTCCCACCAAGGGTTGGGACAATCATGGGTTCCTAAATGATAAAGGAGGTTCATATAGGGCCTATAGGAACTAGGGTGATTACCATGATGATGGAGTAGAGCTCATGTATTGGCTTTTGCCCACGTGCTAATTGTGTTTGTCCCAACCATCTTTTGCATTTTGTGGTGCATTTTCCTGTTGGATGTGGCAAATTATGCTTTTACTTTTCTTTTCATCTGCATCAACCTTCGGGGCATCATTCCAGGCCTGAGCCAAGGTGTGGGCAAGGGCAAGGGGAAGGCTAACCCTATGTGGACCCAGTGGAGGAATGTGGACCTTGGTGGGAGAAATGATGAATGGGGTTATAATGAGTGGAAGGGAGGTAATATATATGTACGAGGGAGCGAGACCATGCAACCAAAATCAGAGTTTCCCGTGTAGTGCCATCCCTAAAGCCCAAGCATCAATAAAAGAGATCCCATGGGACTAGGGTCAAAGGTTAACATCCATATGAGGTATAGGGGATAAGAGCACAGACCTAGCCCACTCTTTTTGCCAAAGGCCCCCATTAATCCATGCCCAGAAGTGTCCATGATAAGAAAAATACAATACTCAATTACCAAATGACGAGACATACCTTTAGTTTCGGGAGGCCCACCTTCAAACATATGATCATGGCAGATGGGTGAGGGATCACATGGTTGGCTTGGGTGGCAGAGAAATGGCACGACGAGCTAGTTGGTGGCTGCAAGAGGTTGCTAGTTGCCGGCTAAGGACCACCTTGGAGAAATTTTATCTCCTAGGGATATCACCCACAAAATGGTGGGTAACACTCCACTAAGATGCATTCCATTCATCACATGAAAACATCTTCCTCAATTTTGATTTTTGTTGAACTGGAACAGACTAGTTTAGAGGGCCGTTCTGGACTGGATTTAGCCCCAAACCGGTCGGACTAGCCGGTTCAGCAGGTTCTGGTCTGGTTTCGATAACATTGATAATAACTAGCATGGCATAGTTTGGATGAGCAAAGAACATTATAAAATCCACTTCCCAAAAACCAATGAATCCTAAAGATTACTAATCTGATTTAGCAAGTTTCAAAATGTATTGAGAGCCATTCCCTTTGAAGGAGTGAGTGTAGTTGATTTTCATGTCAATAAGGATGTTTGGCTTATTATCAATCCCTTCAAGTTTCTCCTCCAGTTTTGTAAACCTTATGCTGTTTTCTTGTTGTGTGTTGTTGTTGTCAATGAGGACATGACCTAGAAGTACTTTGGTATGCTAGTAAATATGTGTAGCCTACATATAGCTTGAGAAGTGTGAGAAGGTGAAGTATCTGTGTTGGGAATCCAATCCCTAGCGTCCGCATTGACATGATGCTCAGGAGTATGGTTCCTCCCATGACAAAACTCATCTTCAATTCTCTCGATCTCTCGATGAACCAGTTTAGAATCACTTCCTCATAGCAAGACAAGGATTCTAGCACTTGTGCTTGGGAAAGTAACTGCGAGGTGGTTTTTGTGTTGTTACCAGTTGTCCGAGAGGCAGAGGAGCATCCAATGACTCGCCCATGGCGAGTGGCAACAAAATTCCCATGCGACATAGTTAACCAGGGGAAAAGATCCCTAGAGAGATAACAAAGGTTGACATAAGAGTGGGACACATGAGCGAGACACAAAGCAGAGTGGAGGGGCCAAGAATGGATGAAACGGAGCAAGGCCAAAACAAATTAGAGATGTGGGATGAAAAAGCAAAGCCAAAGAGAATATTTAACCGATATGGAAAGAGAGTCACCAGGGATACACAAGGCACAGGGGACCAATTTTGATTATGGTACTCACAAAAGAAAGGTGAGTCCAAAATTTGAAAATGAAGCAATTTAACTAGTTGATATGCATAAAAACTAGGAAAATATAGAGCATGACGATGAAAGAGCTTACCCTAAGTGAGGTGAAGCACCATGTTAACTCCATGGAAATTGAGAAAAATCTTTAGGAATTTGCTGACAAAGAACCAAATAGAACCAACAAAGCATGACATAACCAAAAATTCCTACCTTGAAATGCTCAAATTTTCCAAATTCAAGGAGATTCATATCAATTGAAATTAAGAGCTCAACAATATAAGGGATACAGGAGTCCCACCTTGAATCCATCTGATAATTACACTAAGTATTGTGACGCGTGAGGGGAGGAGTCCCCATTATCACTATTTTCGAGGAATTGTGAGCTGGGAGAACCAAGGAGTTGACAAGAAGTATCATGCCGCAAAGAGCTTTAACAACCACCAAACTTGGTAATAAAAGTTGCTTGTGCAGCATGGTACTTTCCTTCATCTACAAACATTTATGCTTGGGTCAGAAACCTGCATGATGCAATGATATGATCCACGAACATGCAGTGTGCCAAGTCATCTGCATGTCGTGGTAAATTTTCACGAAAGTTGTCATTAAATTAGGGCAGGGGGGTCTCGTGCTAGGGCACCCTTTATGGGGAAAAATTGCATTGATTTTTAAATGAACCTTTAAAAATGAAATCTTTTAAACTAAGGATGTTTCATGGAACATTGGCATTCTTCTATGAAATGAAGTGAATTATTGATATTGTCTTTATGTAAATACACATGTTTATGTTTATGCTGAAAGTTATATCAAAATTATTTTTATACACTATTTTTCCTTCCCTTTTTCCTTCCCTTTTTGCTAATGTTCTTTTTCTTTCCGGAAAAGGAATGATTATTATGTAAATTATGTATAAAATAAAAGACTTTAAATTTGGGAAAATGATCTCTCACATTTTGTATCATAATCTAAATTCATTTTTGTTAATATATATAAATCAATATCAATAGGAAAACAATAAACAAATAAAATACAAATAAGATAGATTCTTAAATACTTCGTTCTTTTTCTTACCCGAAAATGAATGAATATAATTATCGTATAAATTATGTATAAAGTAAAAACCTTTAAATTTGGGAAAATGATCTCTCACCTTGGTATTATAATCTAAACTCGGTTTTGTTAATAGGTATAAATCAATAGGAAAACAATAAAAAAGTAAAAGACGTTCTTAAATACTTTATTCATTGATGGGTTTCTCCAATAATACATAATTGGCATTCATGAATTCTCAAGCGATATAAACCATAAATGTTGTAATATTGATATACAAAAAATCTTCCCAAAATAAATAAAATATAAGTATTAAAATAAAGATGCATTACATACATGTAAATAATGAGACAATGTTGTAAATAATGATGCATGTGCAAGAAGCAAAGACTAATCCACGTAGAATAGAAAAATTGATAATGGGTCTCTATGTATTTTTTGTATTGAGTGATAACATCTACAATGAGGGGTGTATTTACAAAAATGTAGTCATCTTTATTTAAGTAAAAACTAATGTAATTTAAATATACTTTCTCATGTTAAACTTGTAATGCATGGAAGTATGTGCATTCTTTCTTATTGACATTTCAATGTGATATGCTTTTTCAATTTAAATTTATAATAATGCATGTTATTGCATGCACTAAATCACCATTTGAACAAACAAGTGTTTGTAGAGAAAATTAATGATTCCAATGGTTTTATTTTGTTATCATAATATCCTTTCATAGTGAAATCTACCAATGTTGGTAAACATAATGATGCAATTAAAAATCATCAACGAAGATGATGAAGAAACAAATAACAAAAGAAGAGGGGATTTATGAATATATAATTAATATTAATAAACGAAAATGTAGATGATGCATAAGTATGATATATTATTATGTATGCAATGCATTCTAGATGTGTAGGAACATTGATTATTCAGAAGTATATGGAAATGTTTAAAGAGAGACTTTATAAATATTATTGAAGAAAATCTAAAAGAGGCATGTATATGATTATATATTGAGATACATGTATATGATTATAAGAGAGTAGATTTGTGATGATATATCTAAAAAATCTAATCAAACAAGAAGAAATGTAATAACACTTAGTAGATCACTTACAATATTCTTCCACATGTGGATGGTATATGTGATTACTAGGAGATGATTTATTTAGCTATTGGATATTTCCCAATTTGATTAGTCTCTCTTTAGTATCATTTATTTGTTATTTACTATAAAAAGAGCAGATCACTCTCACCTTTCGAATGGGAGAAGGGTTTAGAGCTATGTGAGGATTATGTTCGAGAGTTACATGAAATTCAAGATAATCTATGAGGATTATGATGAGATTATGCACTATGAGACGTGATACCTTAGACATGTTTGTGATATCGATACGATTTTGATGCTATGTGAAAGATCAGTATTGTAGGAACCTATAATCCAAATTAGATGTACTATTAGAGAACAACACCTTGTTAAACAACCAATGTATATGTTTTCCTAAGAAACTCTCAATAACTATGCTACTAAATATTTTGTTAGTTATATAGTGTCCGTGAGGTGCCTCCTTCCTATGACTAGGAAATGGTTCATGAGGGAGCATAAACGATGAATGGTCTACCTGTGAATGAGTTTGATAGTAGCTAAGAGGGAGGAGTCTAAATATTGGAATAAGAATTGAATATAATAGAGATAAAAGTGGTTGTTTCATTTTGGTTAATCTCTAGTGTTATGGTGCCAAGTGTTGAGTTACATGATGCAATTATTGATCACATGAGCTTGTAATATAGTATTATGGATTTTATTGCCATTGAAAGTCAAAAGTATGTTTCCTCTCAATATTCAGATTTTGATGACTTGGGGAGTTATCATATCCTCAATGCACTAGGAAGGGGGAAACTTTAGTAATGATCTTTTCTATGAATGACCATTACCTTTGGTGGTACCTTACTATCCTTAATGAAGTAAAGTGTCTTGTTGAGAACTGTTGATTCTCATCTTGGCCCTTTTGTTGTCAAGACATTAAGATCCTTAAAATATATCATTTCTTGATCCTTAGATTCCCTTGGTCTCAATTTGAGGTATATATATTGATTGAAAAACTTTGTTAAAGTTATAGTTGACAAAATTTAAACATATTTTTTTAAGAATTTGTTGTTCAAATTGAAAGTCAAACTTGTGAAGAACTATATAAGGCTTGGGAATTGGTATGCATAAAACCTTTCATGAAATCTAAACTTATAGATAGATATAAATGTTCCACCGAACTCCTGTGTTAGAATTGGTGGATTCGGTCTAGGCCTGCCACATGGATTTTACAACTTTGATTGATACCCGAATTTCATTTGTAGCCTAAGTGGCCATACTTTTCTAGTCATTCATTGCATATAAGTTCACTTTATTAAATTGTGCACATACATTAACTAGTGGTATGACATTGTTAGTAGGAAATTGTTCTAGTTTTTGAGACTTTTCCTCAACATTTCAACCCTAGAGTAGATCACCCTATGAGTGTTTTTCCTCAAATGAATGGTTTATTTTATAATAGAGTGATAATAATAATCCATTTTTGGCGGTCAAATCTCAAGTGACCATGCAATTTGTTTTATTTTCCTAGATTGTTACCATTATAGACTTTGAAGAGAAGGCTTCCACATTTTTCTTAACTGTAAACCTTCATTCCTATTTAGATTGTTTTCATTTTGCTTAATTTATTAATGTAGGAGCATCCACCAATTAAAATCATTTTGACCTTCTTAGGTCAAAACCCATTCACCAAGGTAAGTTGGTTTCCTTAGTTTTATTTAATTCAAGTAATATTTTCATAAATATAATCTAGAAGGTATCTATGTTGTTAGGAAGTTGGATGTGTGCCATGTAGTTGCTATGTAAAGGGATAGACTTAGCAAAACTAAGTATCTATTAGATAATCTAGCAAAATAAGATGAATTATTTAATTGAATACCAAAGCTTTATGTAATAGATTTTCAATGTAATTGAATGGGCGTAGAGAGGTATAGAATTTAAGAGTGAAGAGGTAGAATTAACTAAAGCAAGACTGCACATAGAAGCTAAATTATAAACTTCCCTTTTTAACTTTGATTAATATATCACCTATATTTCTCTGTGTGCTACATTTTAAATTTATGTGCAATTGAGCAATAGAGCAGGATTAGGTTTTTATTGGTTGGAAGAATAACCTGTCAAATTCCACTTTGAACATCTCATTTGATGGAGATGACAATGACATTGAATTCCTCTTTTGAGAGAACCAAAATCGACCTAAATATCACTCAAATCGGATAAGGGAAAGTGTATTTATGAAGGAAAGCCCACATATGCGCATTTGGACAGGGTCGACTCTAAAGAAAATTGAACACCCATGGAAGCCTATAAATACAAGTGACCTCAAGTTCATTTGGACATTGCCAAGAATCTTCTTCTCTTCCTCATTAATTGGCTCGTGCAGGTCTGAGGCAGGTATGCCAACAAAAGTTTGCAAAGGTCTGAAATTACAAGATCCAAGGCTTGCAACAATTTTAGGGTTTTTGGGCTACAATCATATGCACGTAACAGAGAAAAATCGTCCACAATTGTTGCCTTGCAGGCATCAAGGGAGCAACCAAAAACCTTTAGTTTCCTGCACAACCTTTTCATACATGCTACCAGGAAGTTTGACTCAGATTTGACTAAGAACTGAAGTTGACCGCAGGTGGGAAAAATTGTCTCTAATATATTTTGATGTTGGAAACATATTTCTAAATATTGTTGGGTTTTTTTGTTGGTTGATATTGTATTGGGCTCACTGTACTCTTTGCTGAACATTTTATGATAATCTAATAGAAGAAGAATTTCAAAGGGTTTTCCCCTTGTGGGGTTTTTCCCTAGTCTTTGATCAAACCTAGTGTCTCTTGTTGATGTGTTGATTGTCTCCTTTGTCATTGCATTTATTGTTCTATCTTCAATTATTGTTGATGAATGGAAATACTAATTGTAATTGGAAAGATTACTAATTGAAGTATTGAATTGGGTTAAAATAATTGATACAACATAGAACAATTTGAAAATTAAGATGTTATCAGAGTTAAGGTGAAGGACAATCCCAAAAGGAAACAAGCATTCAAGAAATCATCTTTGGAAAATTGAAAGAGTTGATCTGGCCAAGTCAAGATGACTTCCTTCTTCAAGGAAAACAAGAATTTGGGTGACTCATCCAATTTTGCTGCATGGAAATTCAGGTTGGAGATCATAGCTGACAACAATGATGTTTTGGACTACATTCAAGGAAAGGTACTTGAGCCTCCAGAGAATGCTTCCATTGCTACCAAGAACAAGCACAAGAAAGGTGAGATAAAAGCAAAGCAAATTATAGTTGATGGCTTACAAGATAATTTACTTCATATGTTGGAAACTTGAAAAGGTCCAAGGATATGTATGATAAGATAGCTGGCATGTATGAAGTCAACAATTTGAATGAAATCATCTCCTTGAAAGATTAACTCAAAGACACAAAGATGGACAAGGGAGAATCTGTGCAAAACTACATAATAAGGATATCTCGTCTTAGAGATCAATTGCAAAGAGTTGGAGAATCTATGCCTGACAGGGAATTGGTAATCATGACTCTAAGAGGTCTCCCTCCTATTTGGGAAACCTTCATTACTACTATAAGCAACAACAATGTCCTCCTATCATTTGATGAAATTGTTGGAAATCTCACTCAAGAAGAATCAAGGATGATATCAAGAGGAAGGATTCAAAAGCATGAAGAGGGAGAGCCCATTGCATTCATCACTAATGATAATAAGAAGAAGAAAGGGAAAGGAGGTCCATCAAATTCAAGAAAGCCTCCTTGAAATCCAAGAAAAGAATACTTTCACATTGAATGCTATAATTGTCACAAGAAAGGCCACTATGCTCGAGATTGCCCCGAGAAGAACAATGGACCACGCTATAATACTAGAAGCAACAACAATAGGTTCAATAATCAAAGAAGAAGAGATGACCGAAGGAATGACCACAATGGAAGAGATGAAAGAAGAAGAAGAGATGCTCCAAGTGATCATGAAGAAGATCGTCGTCCACAAAAGAAGTCAAAATTCTCTAGGTATGAAAGTAATGTTGCAAATCAATCTGAATATATTCTTATTTCTGTCCTTACTAGTTCATCTCCTCTAGATTCATGGGATAGTTGGTTGGTTGATAATGGGATCACTTATCACTTCTCTGATTATAAGGAAGTTCTCTCTAATTTGGTGGAGAGGGAGTCAAATTTGAAATTGGTTCTTGGAGACAACATCACTCATCCCATTAAAGGTTTCAGGTCTGTCAAATTTCATTTGAATTTGGGAGAATTTATTTTGCTCCATGATGTAATGTATGTGCCAGGTTTAAAGAAGGATTTGGTATCAATATCCTCTTTGGAAGACAAAGGGATGAGGGTTGTGTTGGAATTTCTAAGTTTAACTGTTAGAAACCCTTCATGTACTTTTCTGGTTTATTTCTACCTACTTGTTCTGATTAATTAGCAAGTTATTTACCATGTAAATACTGAAAATAAATACAAGTACATGCTCAACACATTACAGATCATCAACTGAAGGAAACAAAACAAGCACACAAGTGACATCGTTGTTTTTGTACCAATGTCCTCGGAAAAACCCAATGCGGGAAAATTGGTACAATGATCTGAGGGTTTTAATTATTAAACAGTTTCAGAATAAAATTTGGGTGCCAAAACCGGCTCACCCAACAGAGAATAATCTCGGCAGTAGTACCTCTCAGTTGGAGACAAATGTTCTAGCTGAAACCCCAGATAAACACTCCGACAATTCCTAGCTCCAATCTGCCCCACGAAAACCCTAGCGTTGGCCTCTAGGGACTACATCAGCCCTTTCTAGCCCAGCATCTGTCCAGTGTCACCCTAGTTCTCCCTGCGTCAACCTATGGAGGCACTGCGTCAACCCTTAGAGCCTCTGTGTCACCCACATTGACTCTTTGAGGCACTGCGCAGCTCCTGGCTGCCTCTGCATGAGCTCTGGCTGGCTCTGCATGAACCTCTGGTTGGCTCTACATGAACCTCTAGCTGGATCTACATCCCTCTCTCCGCCTCTCTATTTTTGTATTCACTACCCCTCAGCTGCAACTCTGATCACTCTTTCAACTTCCTCAACAAACCTTGCCCCAGAAAATCGAAATCTTGGTCAACTCGGTGTGTTCTCCAAGTGACCCTCAAACCTCCTCTTATACTTTTCTCGTTGACAATTCAATAGCCAAGATTAAGTCCCTAATCAACGACTAAGATTAGATCTGGCTTGATCCATGAATTTTGGACCATTCTAACTCAGTTTTATATTAATTCACATTAATAGTTTATTTTCCCCGAGTTTAGACTTAGGGACTCCATTAAAAACATTAAGTATTTTAATATCTTCCAAACTGGTTAGATTCTGCCCAAACCATTTCTGGGTATTGGAGATATCATGTGCTTTAGCCTGTCCACAAATTTTCATGGCTAGAGCACATTCAATGCTACCCCAAATCAACACTCTCTCTTATCAAGGATTGTGCTCTAGTAATACTCCTTACTGAGCATCACCCTGATCTGGCATTGGTCCTTGTGTTGATGCTAGGTCTACTGCCCATCATCTGCACTGCTGCATCATGTACTGTTACCCATGGCCCTGCCACTGCCACTGTTGCATCCATACGACAACTCCCTCTCATCATGTTGCATCGTGCCGCCCATAGCACTGCCATTGCTAACTGCTACACTGCAACTTAGTTACTGAGAAGTAAGTAACTGATCTCCCAACTTTGACATCTCCATCAAGCTAGAAACAATCTTGATGTTGAAGCTCCCCCTATCGCTGACAAGTGATCCCTCTTTGACCTATGTGTGGCTGCAATAACTCCATGCATCTCGTACTGCTGCCTCATGCTATCCTGGGACTCCAGTACTGTGGCTCCCTTTGTCACTTCATCTGCATCCATCTCTACCGACAACTGTTAGTTCTGCTACTCCTCTTCGGGGCTCCATAGCAAGGTATAATCCAAGAGGTTGGGTACCTCGAGGATCCTGCCCCTCATTGCCTGCAGTCCGTTTGACTATAGATTGATGTCTCCCCACTTCCTCTCAAGTGGCATATGAGCACTCATGGCACATTCATCATTTGTCTCCACTTCTTTCTCTGCCCTCGCTAGCGCAGCCTTAGTCTCAGAAGCCTCTCCCTTTTTTTTCTTCCTCGGACACTAGCTCGCATAGTGACCCAATTCCCCACAATGGAAGCATTTGACCCTGGAGAGGTCCTTCTTCTTTCGTTTCTCCTGCTTTCCCTCAGATGCTAGGGTAGCATCCTCCTCTTCCTCCTTGATTCTAACGCCCTTGTCGCTGCTTTTCACCCTGGTTAGCCTTCTCATCTCTTCTTAGCGAAGATCCACCCACAGTTCCTCCCAATTTGGAAGGGTTGACTTGCCCAGTATGCTCTGGAAAAATACCTCCCAATCCTCTGAGACTGCGTTCAATGCAGCCCTTACCATCAATTCCTAATCCGATGTGGACCCTATGGAAGTCAGTTGATCCCGGATCTCCTTCAATCGACCGAGGAAGGTGTCAATTTGTTCTCCCTTCTGCATCTAGTATGACCGCAGCTGATTTTCTAGTAGCATCTTCCTGTGCACGGAAGTATGCTGATACAGTTTCGTCAGGGCCTCCCACATTGCATTTGTCGTTTCCTTTTCGGCAATATGTGGTACTACATGGTCCTTGACCCTGTCAAGGATGATGCTCTTGGCCCTCGCCATTGCCTCCTTGTACTTTTCATTCTTAGTCAGGTCAACTAGGTTTGCTATCGTTTTCAAGGCGAAGTGCTTAAGACGATTCCTGTCTAGAACAGACAAGATCTTGGCCTTCCAGACTACGAAGTTTTAGGCTCCGTCCAGTTTGTCCTGATCTCTTACCCCATTCACCGCCATTTCGTTGCTCCCCTTTCGAGTCTCTCTACTTCCTTCTTGGAAGTTCTCGGTGTGATTCCCTCTGAGCCTTGATTTCCCGCCTGGAAACCCCTCTGCCAATGTTGAGATGCCCCCACTTCAATCGTTAGTGCAACTACACCACCAATATCGATTTCTTGGCTAGAAATCCTCGGCAACAACTCCCTCCTCCTTGGTCTTGCCATGTTAGGTATTGTTTTGACTACAGTACCCCACCAGCTTCAGTCTACAACTTACCCACAACCTCCTATGCTCCAACAAACTGAAGGCTAGAGCCTTTAGACTTTGCGCAATCTCGGCACCAGCAAAATCTGCACCTCCTGGCCACGGGCGTAAATCCTTCCTGACTGAGAAAGATGATCAGGCATTGCGTAGGCCAGGTATGTTCCTTTCTGCCACTGCGTTGATCCTCCTCCTAGCTCAAACTCGATGACGCAGGTATTGCATCACCCTGTCCTTGTTGCTTGTCCGCTATTTGGGATAGTTGGTTGGTTGATAATGGGGTAACTCATCACCTCTCTGGTTATAAGGAAGTTCTCTCTAATTTGGTGGAGAGGGAGTCAAATTTGAAATTGATGCTTGGAGACAACGCCACTCATCCCGTTAAAGTTTTCGAGTCTGTCAAATTTCATATGGATTTGGGAGAATCTATTTTTCTCGATGATGTAATGTATGTGCCAGGTTTAAAGAAGGATTTGGTATCAATATCCACTTTGGAAGACAAAGGGATGAGGGTTTCCTTCATTAGGGAAAAGGTTCTTACTTGGCATGTGGGATCACCTATGAGAGATGCATTCACATTGGGATCAAGATATGAAGGACTCTACAGGGTTAGTGGAAGACCACTTTTAGCATTGGTCCATGATACTAATCATCTAAGAGAGCTATGGCATCGAAGATTGGCCCATCTACATTATGATTCTCTTCCAAAATTGGAGAAATTGGTCTCAAGGATTCCCAAGGTTCAAGCCCATCATGATGGAGTATGTCTAGGTTGTGTCAGTGGATGAAGCCTTCAAAATGTTCAAAGAGTTCAAAGCTTTGATAAAAAATCAAAAAAGGAAGAAAATCAAAATATTTAGGTCCGACAATGGTGGAGAGTACACATCAAAGGAGTTCATTGATTTTTGCGAGAATAAAGGTATCAAGAAAGAGACAATTGTGCCCTATACTCCTGAACAAAATGGAGTGGTTGAAAGAAAGAACGGGTCCATTATAGAAGCCACCCGTGCCATGCTCCATGATCAAAAGTTGCCAAATTTCCTTTGAGGAGAAGCAACAAATGCCACCGTATATGTTCAAGGCAGGGTGCCTCATCAAGCATTGGAAAACAAAATCCCCAAAGAAGTGTTCACATGTGTCAAGCCTGATGTTAGCCATCTCTATATCTTGGGCTGCCCCATATACCTTCATGTGCCAAAGGACAAAAGAAACAAGTTGGAAGCTTCAGGAAGAAAAGGTACGTTTGTTGGATATTGTGAAAATTCTAAAGCATTTAGAATATATATATTTCTAGTCAAAGGAAGGTTGAAATTAGCAGGGATGTTACATTCGATGAAGATTCCACCCTTGGAAAAGAAAGGGACCTTCCTTTGCCTCCTCTTGAGAAGAATGATGATATGAATATTTTGGATGGTCCTTCCCTGCTCGAATTTGAGACGGATATTGTTGATGGTCCTATGGAGCCCATGGATCACTTAGATCCTCCTCCATGTGATCCTCCCACTAGGAAGAGGCCACTTTGGCTTCGTGATAATTTGCAGGATGACAAGAGACATGTTCCCGTTCAAAGATCATTTAGAGAATGAAAGAAGCCATGCATATACGAGGGATATGTTGCAACCATGAGCATTATGATTCAAGTCGAACCTCCCACATTCGAAGAAGCCGTAAAAGGAACAAGTTTGGAAAGATGTTATGATCGAAGAATATGAATCAATTATGAAGAATGACATATGGGATGTAGTGTTGAAACCAAGACAGAAATTTGTGGTGACGTCTAAGTGGTTATTCAAGATCAAGCATGGAGTTTGTTGAGAATTCAATAGGGCAGTAAGTACCTTAATTCTCTTAACTTGATAATTGTTTTTGTTACATTTTTCCTTATTAACTTTGTTCCTTATTATTACAATGTGTGATACATCAAACAACTACCAAAACAATAAGAACAATGACACAGTGTATAAGTTCCAAGCGAGGGCCAAAACCCCTCTTCTTGAGGGTAGAGCTCGTAATTCTCTACTCTTCTTATAGATTCTTCAATTGACGAATACCATGACCTAGTGACTCAGACAAATACTCTCCAAGATCAAGATCAACTCAACCTTTTGCTGTAGTGACTTCGACCTCTCCCTGTACATCCAAAATTTTGGCTCATGACAATTGTTGTTGCTTCTCTTGGAGACTTTGATCTCCCTCAAATAGCTTCTCCTCCCCTCGCTTGCCTTTCCTTGAGTCTTAGGGCTAATGAGAAACCCTAGGACACCTTCGCTTGCCTTTCCTTCTCTTCTTCTTCCAGGATCGAACAAGAGATAGTCCCAGTGCAGAAACCCTAACTTTGACCTTCTCAAGATAAAGAGATCTAGCCCAAGCACTTTGACTTCTTCGACTTCCTCTTCTTCGTACCCTCTTCTTCAACTTATTTTCTTCCTCTTTTTCGCATAGAATGAGATGAGTGAATGTGTATAATGGAGGACAAGTTCCTCTCTATATATAAGCTCTTCAAAAGGTGGACGCAACTCTTCATGTAGGTTGACTTGATCTTGGAGGCATTTCGACACTTTAAAGACAATAATTTTTTCTTTACAAGATACAATATGCCCATAGGGTCTTTAATATATGACAATGACTCTTACACCTAAGACAAGCCCTAGAAGCACTCAATGGGTGCTTAACCTATAAAATAAAAGAACTTAACCATGAAACCCATGCTCCAATAATAATAATATTTTCTTCTCATTTTATTACTTACAAGAGTACAATTCATACTTATGAAGACCGAACCTAGTTACACATTTTTCAACACTCCCGCTTAACTAGGGAGGTATTCATAAGAGGTACATGGTCATTCTCAATCTGAAGAGATCTAATAAAAAGAGTTGGATTGGTAACCCATATGTCTAGCATCATATTCATTAGCATTGTTACATAGCAAGGCCTTGACTAACAACTCTATCCACATGATCAGAGCACAATGTTGGTGAGACCAATGATTCATAGACAACAAAACCATTGTCTCTCAGGGTACATACTCCACCCGGGTGTTCACAGAGTATGACCTTCAATTGGACTATTCTTATCTTTGATAACTAATCCTCAAAGAATATCAAACCACAACTACTCTTGTCTTGAATGCCCTACCACATTCTCAAAGAGTATTGAATGCCAGATGGTTACGCAATCCTCCATTCTTTCTTCCCAAGTGAAGACAAGAATGTAGTGTCTATCTCTCCCTCTCAATTAGGGAGGATATATCAACCAAACCAAGCTTGTCTCTCAAGTATACAAGCTTCTTGTTTGGAGGTGATTTCATTAATATGTCACCTATTTTCTCATCAGTGGAGATATATTGTAATTGCAACACACCATTTTGCACTAACTCTCGAATATAGTGATACTTGTTATTTATATGCTTTGACTTTCCATGAAACACTGGATCCTCAGACAAACATATACAAGTGGTGTTATGACAAAGTATCACTGTAGGGTTCATCAGTCCTTCAAACAAGTCAGATAACAGCTTCCTCAACCATATTGCTTCTCTGCTTACTTCATAGGCTGCAACGTATTCAGCTTCAACACTACTCAAAGCAACTGTGTCTTGCTTTCTGCTCATCCATGAGACCATGGAGGATCCCAAACTGAAACATCCTCTTGTAGTGCTCCTTCCATCTTGCTCACTACCTCCCCAGTCAGAATCTGTATATCCAATCAGTTGGACATCATTTCTTCAGTCATACTTTAGACAGTAGTGGATGGTTCCTTGCAGATATCTTAGAATATGTTTCGTTGCCACCCAATGATCATGCTTCAACTCCACTTGGAATTGACTGAGAACATTTACTACAAAGCATATGTCTGGTCGAGTATTCACCAAGTACATCAGTGAGCCAATGAGTTGCCTATACTTGGAAGGATCCATAGGGCTAGATTCAAAACTTCTTAGTCTCTTCAAGTTAGTGATCATCAAAGTAGTCATAGGTTTGTAGTCCATCATGTCAAATCTTTTCAGTATCTCGATCACGTACTTTCCTTGACCCAAGTAAACTTCATTAGGTCCTTGCCAGACTTCTAGTCCCAAGTAATAATGCATCAGCCTGAGATCTTTCATGTCAAATTCTGCTGCTAGTAGCTTCTTACATTCTTCAATTCGACCTTCTACACCTGTCAAGAGAAGATCATCTACATATAGAAGAATAATTACAGGTTCTCCATCTACAACCTTGATATAAAGGTTCAAATCAACAAAACTTTTTGTGAAGCCTATTCTTTGTAGGTATGCATCCATTCTAGCATACCATGCCCTTGGTGCTTGCTTGAGGCCATATAATGCTTTCTTCAATCTGCAAACATATGTCTTTATGTCTTTAACTTTGAATCCCAAGGGGTGCTCCATGTAGACTTCTTCATCTATTATGCCATTCAGAAACACAACCTTGACATCCATTTGGTGGATGTTCCATCCCATCGATGTAGCCAGAGAGATTAATGATTGAATTGTTGTATATCTTGTTGTTGGATCGAATGTCTCTTCATAGTCGATGCCTTCAAGTTGAGAGAAGCCTCTAGCCATAAATCTTGCTTTATACTTATTTATACTTCCATCGGCTGCATGTTTGACCTTATAGATCCACTGGGAAGTAACCACAGATTTCTCTTCGGGCCTAGGTACGATCTCCCAGACTCTATTCTTCAGTATAGATTGATATTCTTCATTCATGGCATCCTTCCATTCTCGATGATTTATAGCCTCTTCAAAGGAGGATGGTTCTACTTCTATTAGCTTTGTCATGTATGTAGCATACCCAGAATATCTCTTTGGTTTCTTGCTTTCTCTGAATGAGCATGTCATTGCTCCATGACCTTCTGCATCAAGTAGTGTAGATCTCAACCAATTAGGTCTTTTCCTTGTTTCAGGAATGACCACAGATTGAACAGGTTCACTGGGACCTTCTTCTTCATGGTGTGATTCTTCTTTCCCTTGGTCAGCTTCTTCCTCAAATATCAGAAGTTCTTCATCATCAGAGTCTATGGAAAGTTCCTTTGATTTCTTGAATGTTATACTCTCATCAAATATGACATCATGACTAACTTCTATGTGATGTCCATCTTTCATGTAGATCCTATAAGCTTTTGATGAGTTGTTATACCCCACAAATGTACCCTTCATACCAGAAGGATCCAACTTCTTTCTTTTGTCTTTTGGAATATGGATATATACAAGACACCAAAAGATCCAGAGATGATCTACAAATGGCTTCTTTCCATTGAACACTTCTTCCGGAGTTTTGTTGTCTAGAGATTTGTGGGGGCCACGGCTTTGAATGTAGATAGTTGTCTTTGTGGCTTCTCCCCACAGAAAATTCGGTAGATCCTGATCGTGTAACATTTCCTTTACACTTTCTTCAATGGATCTATTCTTTCTTTTTGCAACTCCATTTTGTTTGGGATTATATGGGACTATCAACTCCCTCTTAATCCCAGATTCCTTACAGAATGCTATAATCTCTTTGGATGTATATTCTCCTCCATTATCAGATCTTAGTATCTTGATTCTCCTTTTTGTAAGGTTCTCCACTTCAGCTTTGAATTCTTGAAATTTTGTAAATACTTCGTCCTTGGTTTTCATTAAGTAAACCCAGGTCTTTCTTGAATGGTCATCTATAAATGTGACATAATATAGATGTCCTCCAAGATATTTAGGAGTCATAGGACCACATACATCGGAATGAATGAGATCCAAGATTTCTTTTGACCATGAAGCACTGCTTCCAAATGGTCTCTTGGTATTCTTACCCAATGCACATCCCTTGCAGACACCTTCATGATCTTCCTTCAAATTAGGAATTCCATCTACTATGGAGCTTAGAGTTGGAAGGATTTTGAAATGTAGATGACCAAATCTTCGATGCCAAAGTTCACATGGGCTAATTTCAATGTGAACTAGGGCTTGGGCCACAGGAGATATTAATTTGTAGAGTCTTCCTTCTCAGATGCCAATGACCTTGGCTTGATTTATATTGGAGTATTTTCCCCAAACAACAACCCTTCCATTAATGAAGGCTATTATATCACCCTTATCTTCTAGACTTGAAATAAAAATTAATTTTCTATGCAAACCTGGAACAAATAGAATGTTGTTGAGGTGCATGTTGCTTCCATCTTCTAGCTTTATGGAGGTTGATCCAATGCCTTTCACGGGATAGCTCTTTTTATCTCCAAGTTCCATCGAATAAGAAGATTTACCTTTTGATTAGGTCTTCAATTGGTTGGAGTAGCCAGTGATGTGCCTTGATGCTTCACTATCAATTACCCAAACATCTTCGTCTTAGAATGTACCCCAAAGAGCCAAGAAGAGGCCTTCATCCCTTTCTTTGTATGATACATTCTTTGAAGAAAATAAGAAACTCCATGCTTCCTTGATACCTTTCTTGAGATGGCTTGCAATCTTCTTGATGAACTTCTTCACTATAGAGGAGATTTTCATAATGCCCTTAGATAACCTTAACTCTGATACCATGTTGAGAATTCAATAAGGCAGTAAGTATGTCAATTCTCTTAACTTGCAATTTGTTTGTGTTAAATTTTTCCTTATCATCTTTGTTCCTACTTATTACAATGTGTGATACATCAAACAACTACCAAAACAATAAGAACAATGACACAATATATAGGCTCCAAGCTAGGGTCAAAACCCTCCTCTTTAGGGGAAAACCCGTAAATCTCTACTCTTCTTATAAATTCTTCAATTGACGAATACCATGACCTAGTGACTCAGACAAATAACCTCCAAGATCAAGATCAACTCAACCTCCTGTTGTAGTGACTTCGACCTCTCATTGTAGATCTGAAATTCTGGTTCATGACCATTGTTGTTGCTTCTCTTGGAGACTTCAATCTCCCTCGAATAGCCTTCTCCTCCCTTCGCTTGCCTTTCCTTAAGTCTTAAGGATAATGAAACACCCTAAGATACCTTCGCTTGCCTTTCCTTCTCTTCTTCTTCCAAGATCGAACCAGAGATAGTCCCAACGCGGAAACCCTAACTTCAACCTTCTCAAGATAGAGAGATCTAGCCTAAGCACTTTGACTTCTTCGACTTCCTCTTCTTCGTACGCTCATCTTCGACTTATTTTCTTCCTCTTCTTCGCATAGAATGAGATGAGTGAATGTGTATAATGGAGGACAAGTTCCTCTCTATATATAGGCTCTTATAAAGGTGGACATGGCTCTTCATGTAGGCCGACTTGACAACTCCTTAGGCCGACTTTATCTTGGAGGTATTTCGACACTTCAAAAAAAAAAAAAGTATTTACAATATACAATCTACCAATAGGGTCTTTAATATATGACAATGACTCTTACACCTAAGACAAACCCTAGAAGCACTCAGTAGGTGCTTGACCTATAAAATAAAAGAACTTGAGCATGAAACCCACACTCCAAGAATAATAATAATAATAATTTTGTTTCATTTTATTACTTACGAGAGTACATTTCATACATATGAAGACTGAACCTAGTTACACATTTTTCAACAGAGTTGATGGTAGCATTGATAAATACAAGGCAAGGTTCGTGGCTCAAGGATTCTCCCAGAAAGAGGGAGAAGATTATGATGATATATTTGCACCTATGGCTTGATATACAACCATTCGTTCGATAGTTTCCCTTGCCGCAAGTCAAGGATGGACCATTCATCAAATGGACGTGAAGACTGCATTCCTCCATGGCATGCTACAAGAAGAAGTGTATGTTGAGAAACCACGGGGATTTGAAGTAGAGGATTGAAAGACACAAGTTTGCAGGTTGAAGAAGGAATTGTATGGTTTGAAATAAGACCCCAAAGCATGGTACGCCCACATAGATAGTTATTTTGTGAAGCAGGGATTCACAAGAAGCAATGTTGATCCCAACCTCTACTTGAAGGTAGTCCAAGGTATGTTGTTGATTTTATTTTTATATGTTAATGATCTATACTTGACATGTAGTGAGCCTCTGATGATCGAGTGTAGGAGGGAGCTAGCCTCTAAATCTGAGATGGAGGACCTTGGACTCATGCACTACTTTTTAGGCCTTGAGGTGTGGAAAAGGTACAGAGATATTTTCCTTTCACATGGAAAATATGTTGTAAATTTTTTGGAAAAATTTGGAATGACAGAATGTAAGTCAATACCCACACCGATGGAAATGAACTTCAAGAAGTTATGTGGATAAGTTGCAAGACCCGATTTGGTGAATCCATCTGAGTACATACAATCAATTGGGGCTCTCATGTTCCTAGTGAACACTCGTTTGGACATATACTATGCAATGAGCATGTTGATTCAATTCATGACCAAGCCTCTTCATGCACACTGGATCATTGCTAAACACGTTTTGAGATATTTGCAAGGGGCGATCACACTTGGTCTAAGATATTCTTCCAGAAATGTTCGACTTCATGGATACATCAATACCAACTGGGCAAGAAATGTTATCGACAGGAAGAGTACGTCTAGATGTTGTTTTAGTCTTGGATCTACCATGATATCTTGGATGAGCAAGAAGCAGAAGTCTGTAGCATTGAGTACTGTCAAGGCAAAGTATATTGTTGCTAGCATGGCTAGTTGCGAAGCAGTTTGGTTGAAGAAGCTCTTTGGACAACGATTTGAGCAAGTTCTAGACACTACAGTGATATATTGCGACAACAAGAGTGGGATCCGTCTGGTAGGGAATCACGTATTTCATGACAAGTCCAAGCATATAAAGATCGGATATCACTTCATTTGAGATATGGTGCAGAGAGGAGTCGTTAGATTCCATCACATATCGACATATGAGCAGATTGCAGATATTCTCACAAAGTCTTTGACGAAAGGGAAGTTCTTAGTCTTTAAAGAGCAGCTTGGACTGATGGATGTGACCCCTCCTAATAAGGGGCATCACTAATCAAGGACATTGAGCCAACTCTTCCCCACTGTTTGAGCTCTCAAGGTGTGGAATTGAGATTGAGGACTCCTGGGGTTGAGGGATCTCTGGACAATAGGGTATCACCCCTATTTGTTACTCATAGGGTTGGAATAGTAGCTCCCCTATCTTTTTATTTGCAGAGTATACCCCTGTTGGCATCATACCCACAAGTTGGGCTTGTTGGGATTGTCCCTCTCTGTCTGGCCAATGGGTTGAGGAGGCTAGGGGGTGTGTGATCCTTACCATTTGGTAAGTCGGGTATCTTGCCCAAGCTCAGATTATGACGTAGGTGTTATACCACATCTCTTGAGGGTCATTTTTGGGAAGATCAGTAGGCAATAGGATGAGTTCAGTAGTAGCTCCCATATATCACATATTGCTCGAAATGGGGTCAGATATATTTAGCTCCCCCATGAGATTCTGGGTTGAGATGTACTCCTCGATGTGGTTTCATATTGAGATATGCTCCTCTTTGATGAGATATAGGGTGTTAGCGTTTACTCCCCGATGATGCTTCTTCTTTAGATTTGAGAATGTTTCAACAGATAGAGTTGAGAAGAGATGGGACATGATATGACAACAAGATATACATCACATGTTGATTGATGGACATATATTGATAGGTGGAATTCTCCCTAGTTGAGAGGGAGTACTAAATTATGAAAATACGGTCAAATTCCACTTTGGACAATTCAAGAGGACCAAAATCGACCTAAAGATCACTCAAATCAGATATCGGATAAGGGAAAGTGTACTTATGAAGGAAAGCCCACATATGCACATTTGGACAAGGTTGGCCCTAAAGCAAATTGAACACCTATTTAAGCCTATAAACACAAGTGACCTCAAGCTCATTTGGACATCACCAAGCATCTTCTTCTCTTCTTCATTGATTCGCTTGCGCAGGTCTGAGGCAAGGACAACAATAAAAGTTTGCAAAGGTATGAAATTACAGGATCTGAGGCTTGCATTTGTTTTATGGTTTTTGGGCTATAGCCGCAGGCATGTCATAGAGCAAAATTGTCCACAATCGATGGCTTGTAGGCATCAAGGGAGTGACCAAAAACCTTCAGTCGCTCATACAACCTCTTCATGCATGCAATCAGGATGTTTGACTTAGATTTGACCGAGGACTAAAGTTGACCGCAGACGGGAAAAGTTGTCTCTAAAATATTTTGATGTTGGAAACATATTTCTGAATATTGTTGGTTTTTTTGTTGGATGATATTTTATTAGGCTCATTGTACTCTCTGCTAAACATTTTATGACAATCTAATAGAAGAATAATTTCAAAGGGTTTTCCCCCTAGTGGGGTTTTTCCCTGGTCTTTGACCAAACGTGTTGTCTCTTGTTGATGTGTTGATTGTCTCCTTTGTCATTGCATTTATTGTTCTATATTCAATTACTATCGATGAAAGGAAAGACTAATTGTAATTGGAAATATTGTTAATTGAAGTATTGAATTGGGCTAAAGTAATTGATACAATGTAGAGCAATCTGAAAATTAACAAGTGTCACAAGTGATCAAGTCTCCAAGTCAACTTTAGATTTGCAATTTCAAATCTAGGTCATAATGAAGCTAGATCTTTGAACCAGATCAACTAAATATTTTATAACTCTAAAATTCATGAAATTCATATTATTTTAGAGTTTGTTAACCGACAGAAAATCAAGTTTCACCTATCACAGATTCTGTCAATCTATACCAAATAGACATTTGGGTTGCATTTTAAACAATTAATTTCAATTTCAAATAGATTTCTAGATTAAGACAATATATTTGGATAAAGAAAAGGTATCTGTATCACGGTGTACATATCTGGGTTGGAGGGATATCTGAATCGCAGGGTATCATTCAAACTACAAAACATCCACTGTGGACCTTGCCTCAGGTGGTATCCAATAGTTAAAACTTTGGATATATCCCAATTCTAGAAAAGAGTATCCAGGTCTTCAGACTTCCGGCCCAAAGAAGTTGCTAGAGAACACATCCACATCTCCAAATTTTGGGTTTCACCTTTAGTTGACCATTTGGATTACGTGCAAAATAGAGGTTTCCATTGTCAAGTGCATTTGGGTTCTAGATTGGACATATCAAAGTTGGCGCTAAGGTTCAAATTCGATTGTTCCTGTTCTCACACAAAATTCTAACTAAATTTAAGGGAGAGATTTGATCTCTCAGAGGAGATTTAAAGAGCATCAATCCATAATTAGAAAAAAGGCTAGTAAGGAGACCGGAGAACATCATTGCGATGACCTTCCATATATTCCTTTTCCCATAGTGGCATATTCTGGCAATGATCTTTGCATTTTCAATACATGTTATTGCCAATATCATGTGAATGCTCTGTCAGAGCTAATCTTTTTATTTTGTTAAGCCTCAAATCTACATGATGCTCACTTAAACTTACTTGAAATGATCTTCTAGCTTCACCAATGTATTGCTTATCATAAGAGTATGGGATTTAATAGAAACCATTTTGTTCTTTTAGGGTGATGGAATCTTTCACATGATCCAATAGATTTTTTGTTGTGTTAGGGCTGGAGAAAGAGAATTTAATGTTTCATTTTTAAATAATGTTTATAATCTTATCTATTGTATCCTCAAAGGCTTAAATAATAATAGTCCTAGAAAATAAAAAAAAATATGCCACACAGGGGGGCATATATGGGGTTAAATGTACACAAGGATAGTTAAACGAACCTCATGATGACACTAGGTAGCAGGAATGACAGTTCACGTAGGCTCCAAAATTAGATTAGCCATACATTTTGGAGGGTCATTGTCACAATGACAACACTTGGCGATACATTGGGAAAACCATGCCTTCTCTATTTTGGTTTCATTTTAGGCACACAGTCTCAATTTTCCAAGATGTATTGATTCAATCAATGGGCCACCTCAGCGCCCCATTCTACCTGGTTAAAGATATAGTCTTGCCTGTTTCATTTTCTGGTATAACACAACATAAAGCTAGCCATATCATAATCATTTTGATGAGAATGAGGGTAATATAGCATCGCAAGTTAAAACTAATGAGAGTATGAGTTTACATCTCTAGTGTTGCTTTGCTGCCAACAGGCCTTGACAGTACCCCTGCGGAGTGACTTCAGGAGCACAAGAATTTCTTCGATGCCAACGAGCTTGGACAGTACCTTGGCAAAGTCACTTGTTTCACCTCTCTGTGCGGGAGGCCTTTATCTTCTTTCACCCTTTATTTTTTAGTAATTGAACTGTGCTTAGGCACTTATTATTATTTTTTAAATGGGGCGGAAGAGGGATCCCGACTTATTGCGAGCATAAGAGGTTGCTCCTTTAGAGACAGGTTTGTAAACCTATGATAGTTATCTCGCTAAAGATTTTCCCCTTATCTTTACTCAAACATATAGGCAAGAAAACACCATTGAAAAACAAAACTGAGTAAAGGAATGAGAGTCCTAAATAGATATGGGCATCACAATTCTGCTTATGGTTTCCTAGCTGAAAGGATCGTATTTTCCATCCAAAAATCATTGACTTTAAAGATGTATAAACCAAATCAAAGAAGAAGGTAACAAATTAGCCAAGGGTTGCACATCACCACAACTTTCCTTTCAAAAAATATTAGCCACATTGTCTTTAAGCTGAAAATCAACTCTCATGCAAGGTTAATGAGACTGAAAAGGAAAAACATGGCAAATTGAAAAATGCAAAGGAAACCAAATGTAGTGCCTATAACTACATGCAACCTATCCTAACCTAAACTAACAGTTGCAGGGTTTGGGTTAATTGAAATGAAACTTCCAATGCAACCATAGAAACTATTCCTGAATTTTGAGTCGAAAGATGTGCTCGTGCAAAATCAATGTGAGATACAATGCAATGAAAAAGGTAAACAACCAAAACATCCACACCGCCACAAAATCGTAAGGTGCAAGCACAATGGTGAGACACACTTGATTGCACTATTGAATGGAAAAATCCACAACAACAATATATCCTAGGTTCATAATCATATAAGACTTGATTGAATGCACGAAGAAAATGGTCGTGAGACATGGGTCCTGATCGATAAGACTCTTCAAGCCAACTTGCAATAGGATCATGGAAACAACCTTTTGGAAATCTTTGACCATAAAGATTAAGAAGATACATATCCATACTATAAGAAAGATCAGTAAATTGACCACAATCCATGTTAGTGTGTGGGTTGGACTTTTCAATGGATGATGGAGAGATGTCAGATCAGAGTATTTGACAATCATTAAGATTGCTTTTTGTTTCTGCATCACAGATCACGGGTTTGCATGAAGGGCGATGCAGTATATATATATATATATATATATATATATATATCTTACTACTATTTCTATCTTGAGGGTTTAAAAATTGGACATGCAAAAAACGAGAATCCATCAAGAAAGAATCGACATCCCATGAGATGATATTGATGATAATATTTTACGAGAAAATTTTAAATTGACCAAATTCAAAAGTATTATCGGGGTAGCAGGAACCTGACATAATCGCCAACATGGGCTTAAGTTTCATGTTCACCCAACTCGACTCTGAATTCTTAAAATATTGAGAGTTAAACTGAGAAAGCATGGTCAATTGATTGTCCAAACAACATTCATTATTCAAATCACAAGATTCATAGAGCAATTGAGGTCCATCAGATAGATTTTCAAGATTGCAACAAATACTCAATAATAAGCATGTCATCTTCTTGAAAAAAAGAAGGTATACCTGAAAGGAAATCTTCAATGATCACATCAAACTCTATTTGAAATTTTTTCAAATCAGAGTCTTCCTGCGAGAACAAAGATTCATCCATAAGACTTGAACAATCACCATCATTCAATTTAGAATAAATGAGATGATCAAGATAATGGTTGTCCAAGGATTCAACTTGTTTAACGGTTCAAGATCGATCGACAAGGGGATTATCAAGATTAAAATATGATTGATTAATAGGACTAGGCAAATCATCACTGGGGAAAGATATGAAAGAAAAGTTAATTCCTCATCATCAAATTGATCTTCCGAATTACTAATCAAAATACGCTCAACACACGAAACATCAAAAGGAGGGGGACAAGGAATAAAAGGAATATCAAATTCTTCTTAAGGACATTGAAATTCCTTTTGAACAGGAGTGCATGATGAATTTGATTCAAAATATTTTCTTGAAATCCTAACTAAGAAACGAAAATTTTCATCCAAAAATTGCCAATCCACATCCTCATCTGGAAATTCATAGCAAAGATGAAGAAACTTGTCAGAAAATTATTTAAGAGATTCATTTGATTCCATTCTAAGCTGATTGATTTCATTAAGAACATCTTGATATTCATACTTGTCGAAAACATGACAAAGCTCATTAACTAATTGCTTAAAAGAGGAGATAGAAGCAACAGGTAAAGAATAACACCATTGCTTAGCACGACCATCAAATGTAAGGATGAACAACGTTGCGAGAATATCTTCGAATAACCACCGCTTGAAAAACAAAATTGAGAAAATTCAATCACGTAATCAAGGACAGTTGTTGTACCCTTGCCATTGAATTTTATATGTGACAAGTCATGTAAAAATTCGTTGGGATTGGAAGATCTAATGATTTGGAAAATACCTCGGGATTATGATTTGGGAAGAATCCATTTAAGGTAAGAGATTCAAACAAACTTCACAAACTCAACTTTTCATTTGGCCTTCTTTCTAGAACCATAATGTTGACAGTGCTGGACGCTGCCAACAAACAGGGGATCTCCCTAATACGAAGTCCTAATTAGACCTCACACCATTTGGTGTAGGAGCCCCATTTGGTTATAGAGTCCAACCACCACTACAAATGGTTTAGAGATGTGCCTTGGTTACATCACATGCACAAGAGATCATAACAACTCTTTGGGGACGCAAGTACATAAGCTTTGTGTGACACCAAATGTAGAATGCACTGGAAACTTCCACAACTGTAGAGAGAGATGATCCTCCAATTAGGGAAGTAATAGTACTATCCTAAGAGAGACCTACGAGCAAGAGAGAAAGACTTGTTGATTAACTTGCAAATTTGTTCACAAGATAAGCAACAATAGTAAAAGCATAACACGTCTCATTCAACAATATCCATATCTAAGCAACAAAATAATTCATTAGTATTAGTATGTATTATGCCAACATATACCACAAACATATCAAGAATATTCCTACTACATGCTTGAAGAAGTGTTGCCTCGAGGAGCTTTTAATTATTAATGAAAGGTTACAAGTACATTGTTACATAGATGAAACACTGGATCCAGTAGTGGAACATGAAGCCACAAATTGCTTCTCCAAAGAATGATTTTCCTCTTATGCAATACAAGAAAAGCAAAGGAAAAACTCTAAGAATCCAAGCCCCTTACTTGGGTTATGAGGACCTATTTATCATAAATGACAATGGCCTTTGAGTTTCCTCATGACTTTTCAACTTCTATGACCTGTGGGCTTCCATATAACCTTCCACATTCTATACGTGACCTTTTGCATTCCACATGTGTCTTTTCATATTCGACACGTGCCTCTTGGACTCCATTACATTAAACTTACTACAAAAGACAAAATACATATAGGATGGTGGTTATATAAGACAAAACTTCTAATAGGACAAGATGCTTTCAAATAAATTAGTCATTTGCTTCTTCATGGAGCTCATTGGTGATGTATGAATTCCTTGCTCTAAACTCGGTTGCAATAACTTTTATTCAAGCCAACAAATATGCTACAAACCACATCTTTACCTCCAATGCTTCTGTCAATATGGATTTGAATCTAGATTGTACATTATTCCACAACCATGATAATTTCATGTGAGCTTTGTTTGGTGTGATGGAATATTGTATAATAATGTTCTTAGTGATGTTCAAGCCGTCTTGTTCTGATATTTGTTTGATTTTCTCAATGCATTGCTTCATTTCTCATAAGATGATATCCCTACCCCTTATCTCTCCAAGTGATCCTATTGAAGGCATTATGTGTTTCTGTTCTAGAGACTCCAAGCTATTGTGCAGTTAACTATAAGCATCTATGGTGTTAGACGAATGTTCTCTGAGACAAATTTAATTTTGACTTTGGAGTCTCACTTGTACTCTGTCCACCTCAATAGTAATCTTTTCCTTTCTGACCAATTGTTGTGGAACCTCTGGATATTTGGCAGCCCATTCCTATATTGATCAACAACTCTGTTTTCCACCTTTAGGAGCTTTAGGACTTCTTACTCTTTCTTTTGTACACTGACTAGGGGTGCCACTACCTCATGTAGGAGTATCATTTCATCATACAAATGTTCCATGATGTCTTCCATTGGTCCCAATTCTTCCTGTATAACTGACTTCCATTCTACTATGTTGAGACTATTGGAAGATAATCGTTGATTTTCTGCAGTGAGATGCTCCACTTGTTGCTTTACTGCAACTAATTCTTTCCTCAACCACACATTCTCATTCAAAAGATACTTATTTATCTTGTGTTGTTGTAGAAAAATCAACATTCGCTGCCATAATTGCCTAGGGATTCCTCCTAGTGTTTTCAATTATCACCTTTTCTATAGATACAAAGACTAGATTCTGGGGATCATTCGAGAAGAATGTTTGTCTCTCTTGCACAATCATTTTCTTCAGTCGATCAAATGTAATATTACATATGTCCATGACTTTGTCTTCTGATGGAGGTGTGATTCCCATTTTATCAAATGGGATATGGCCACCTATAAGAGGAGGTTCTACCGAAGAACCTAATTCATCATCTATGGGTTGGATGGCATCATCTTCCTCCAACTCTTCTTCTATTTCCTGAGTCATTTGTTCTTCTTCTATCCTCTATGTTGCTTCTGTAGGAAATAATACTTGGGGGGGGGGGGGGGGTTAATTAGTATTAGCAAATCAATAACTTTTTCATTTCATACTCTGATTCATATACGCTACTTCAGTACACTGACTAGGGGTGCCACTACCTCATGTAGGAGTATCATTTCATCATACAAATGTTCCATGATGTCTTCCATTGGTCCCAATTCTTCCTGTATAACTGACTTCCATTCTACTATGTTGAGACTATTGGAAGATAATCGTTGATTTTCTGCAGTGAGATGCTCCACTTGTTGCTTTACTGCAACTAATTCTTTCCTCAACCACACATTCTCATTCAAAAGATACTTATTTATCTTGTGTTGTTGTAGAAAAATCAACATTCGCTACCATAATTGCCTAGGGATTCCTCCTAGTGTTTTCAATTATCACCTTTTCTGTAGATACAAAGACTAGATTCTGGGGATCATTCGAGAAGAATGTTTGTCTCTCTTGCACAATCATTTTCTTCAGTCGATCAAATGTAATATTACATATGTCCATGACTTTGTCTTCTGATGGAGGTGTGATTCCCATTTTATCAAATGGGATATGGCCACCTATAAGAGGAGGTTCTACCGAAGAACCTAATTCATCATCTATGGGTTGGATGGCATCATCTTCCTCCAACTCTTCTTCTATTTCCTGAGTCATTTGTTCTTCTTCTATCCTCTATGTTGCTTCTATTGGAAATAATACTTGGGGGGGGGGTGAATTAGTATTAGCAAATCAATAACTTTTTCATTTCATACTCTGATTCATATACGCTACTTCAGTACACTGACTAGGGGTGCCACTACCTCATGTAGGAGTATCATTTCATCATACAAATGTTCCATGATGTCTTCCATTGGTCCCAATTCTTCCTGTATAACTGACTTCCATTCTACTATGTTGAGACTATTGGAAGGTAATCGTTGATTTTCTGCAGTGAGATGCTCCACTTGTTGCTTTATTGCAACTAATTCTTTCCTCAACCACACATTCTCATTCAAAAGATACTTATTTATCTTGTGTTGTTGTAGAAAAATCAACATTCGCTGCCATAATTGCCTAGGGATTCCTCCTAGTGTTTTCAATTATCACCTTTTCTGTAGATACAAAGACTAGATTCTGGGGATCATTCGAGAAGAATGTTTGTCTCTCTTGCACAATCATTTTCTTCAGTCGATCAAATGTAATATTACATATGTCCATGACTTTGTCTTCTGATGGAGGTGTGATTCCCATTTTATCAAATGGGATATGGCCACCTATAAGAGGAGGTTCTACCGAAGAACCTAATTCATCATCTATGGGTTGGATGGCATCATCTTCCTTCAACTCTTCTTCTATTTCCTGAGTCATTTGTTCTTCTTCTATCCTCTATGTTGCTTCTGTTGGAAATAATACTTGGGGGGGGGGGGGGTGAATTAGTATTAGCAAATCAATAACTTTTTCATTTCATACTCTGATTCATATACGCTACTTCAGTACACTGACTAGGGGTGCCACTACCTCATGTAGGAGTATCATTTCATCATACAAATGTTCCATGATGTCTTCCATTGGTCCCAATTCTTCCTGTATAACTGACTTCCATTCTACTATGTTGAGACTATTGGAAGATAATCGTTGATTTTCTGCAGTGAGATGCTCCACTTGTTGCTTTATTGCAACTAATTCTTTCCTCAACCACACATTCTCATTCAAAAGATACTTATTTATCTTGTGTTGTTGTAGAAAAATCAACATTCGCTGCCATAATTGCCTAGGGATTCCTCCTAGTGTTTTCAATTATCACCTTTTCTGTAGATACAAAGACTAGATTCTGGGGATCATTCGAGAAGAATGTTTGTCTCTCTTGCACAATCATTTTCTTCAGTCGATCAAATGTAATATTACATATGTCCATGACTTTGTCTTCTGATGGAGGTGTGATTCCCATTTTATCAAATGGGATATGGCCACCTATAAGAGGAGGTTCTACCGAAGAACCTAATTCATCATCTATGGGTTGGATGGCATCATCTTCCTCCAACTCTTCTTCTATTTCCTGAGTCATTTGTTCTTCTTCTATCCTCTATGTTGCTTCTGTTGGAAATAATACTTGGGGGGGGGGGTGAATTAGTATTAGCAAATCAATAACTTTTTCATTTCATACTCTGATTCATATACGCTACTTCAGTTAAGGGAACTCACATGTACACGCAACTGTGTTTAATGCAACCAACGTATATCCAGTAAACTTATGATTCAGTTAATTCATTATATGTTGATCTTTAATCAGTGCATCAGAACTTCATTAACCATATAAATAGTAAACAGGTGCAGTCAAACATAACAGATCATCACATATAAGAAACACACATGAACACCATGATATAAGGTGGAAACCTAATGCGGGACAAAAACCACCTGCTGTTGTCTTCCTTTCAATATAAGAAAAACCTGTTTATAATCATGTACTGGCGCAGACTCATACCAGTACACAGGCACCCACCTACAGAGGGCTACAATCTTCTCTCGTTCTCCAGCTTCTACTATAAGGGAGCTACAACCCCCTGGCTCTTGTACTAGTCGATATATTTACTAGTACGTAGGCACCGACCTACAGAAAGCTACAACCTTCTCTTTTCCTCTTGGGACCACGTTTCATAAATTTTCAGACTAGATACTCCTGGATCACAACACCATAATTTGAAGGCCACGTTTCATCCAATTTTCATACTAGATCCATCAACAACATTGAAGCTCAAAATCAATCACCACTGCAACACAACTATTGCATTACTCACAACTGAATCACTAAAGACCAGTCATCAAAACACAGTTACCATAACACAAAGCAGAACCCAAAACTCTGTAACAACCACCAGAACCATCTGCAAATTCAGATATCATATTTCATAATGCATACACTACTCTGATGAACCAAACCAACGTGTATACGCGCTTTTACAGTTCTTCAAATATTAATTCATAACTTTGCAGCTATTCCAGACATCAATAATACCCAGATCATAACATTTATAGAACAAACATGCGTCAGTAGTTCAGATCTAGTCTGTCAATGACCAAACCACATAATGATAATACATTCAAACCCATCATTCATCATCATCCACATAGGTGCATCCTTAGTTCAAATCAAGCAAAGCATCACAAACCCATAACCTGCATACTGGATCTCTCACTTCATCAAATATTCAATCCTTGCACACATTGGCCTAATGATCTTCTCCTCCTTATATAGTTTTAGGCATTTCTCAATACCATGGACCAAAACCACTACGGACCAATTCCTTGAACCCAATACCTAGCGTCAATACCTCGAACCAAATCCCATAGACCAATACCATGGATCAAAATACCATGGACCAAATACCTTGGACCAAAACTTAGTTTTCCAAGATATACGTGCTTTTCATTCCGTGAAAGTGCATGTGTATGTTATACACTCATTTTGGTCTATTAACCCGCGTGTATATGCTTCTCTGTTAAGGTGAACCTGCATATACCTCTCTCTGATCATTAAATCTTTTCTATTGACCTACTGCACTATGATCTGTCATCTGAGTGAGTTGCCATCAAGGATAACACTTGTATCATAATGCCAACAATCTCCCCCTTTGGATTTAATGGCAACAACGACGCCAAGTCACTCTCCCCCTTTGACATCAACCATAAAGGGCGGACCAAGATATTCTCTCCCTTGATATACATTATGTTGTCCATACTCCCCCTGAGTACATGCTGAAATCTCTGATTGAGATCCCCCTTTGTACATGCTAAGATGTACCAATCCATCCGTGCTCCCCTTGAGCACATGCAGAGTCTGCAAAAATATTTTTCAAAAGAATAACATGAATCTACAACTCAACTAAGTGAGTATGACCTTCCTATCACCAATGACTCATACATACATCAATCTCCCAACCAAGTGGGGATACACCATTTTGACTCATCCACCCAACCAAGTGGGGATATACCAAATGTTTATACATGACTGAAATAGAAATTATTACATCATAGGTCTTGATATGACCTTTACATCGAATGATATACATGACATTTATAACAAAGACTAAATATCTAAACAAGATCATGATAGTCATCAGCAACTATCATACACCATGTATGATCTGCCCCATAAGCATCTGTCAACAACATCTATAACTTTCAATACCATTCTTTTGACCAACCAAAAATAAGTAGCAAGATGTATCATTTAGCCACATAAGCATCATCACCAAAGACTTCTAACCATAATGCCAACAATGCATTATTCGAAGCATATGCTCCCCCTAAATCTGTGCCATACCATTATCAACCAGAGCAGATAAGTGACTGAACCATATCAAACTCCTTTTCCGTAGTCTGTATCGCTGCTTTTTATTCAGAACACCATATACGCGATTGTGCAGTGTCTAACTCGCGTATATGCAACTTCTCTTCATAATAAGTGCGTATGAGAATTGGAAAACTGAAGTTTTACACTTTCACCTTCCCCTGGGTCTGTTTTGTCTACAAACTGAGCTATGCCACATCTTTCTGACAATAATTATGTCTTCTTCAATACCTGGGATTGAGATGATATATGCTTCTTTTGGTATGGTTTCCGAATTTTTCTCCTGCACTCCTTTACTTTATATCAAAACTTGTTACATGCATAACATCTTACATGTTTCATATTCCTTTTATTGCAATCAATAGCTTTGTGACCAAACATATTGCAAGCAAAACAATATCCCTTAAAGTACTTGGAGCTTAATGATTTTTCTGTGTGATGATCTTGAACCATTCTTCTTTTGCATTTGGCTGCAACATGTCGAAAATTATGACATATAAAACATTCAACATCATTCTTTGAAGGAAATAACTGACTATTACTTCCACAGTTTGGAGTAACAAATTTTCTTTGAAGAATCTCTTTCCTTGGTTGTTGATGTGGTTGACTTTCTATTTCCTTGTTGAGCATCTCAGATTTTTCATTGGAGTTTCTTACCTTACCTTGTGAACTAGATTCACCTTCATGAAAACCAAGACAGGTCTTTATAATAGGCGAACGCTGAACTTTGAGGATTTCATCTAACATTTCTGGTCCTTTAGAAAATCTAAGATTCAGAGTCTTTGTATTTTCAAGTTCTTTTCTTAAACTTACCACTTCACATTCTAACACTTCATTGTGTTTGTCCTTTTCAGTGAGTTGATGTGTCACTGTGTTTATGACTGTATCCTTTTCTACCAAACTGATTTTAAGTTGACTGATTTCTTTAAGGAAATCTTCCTTTTTTGAGTCATTATTTTCATATGCCATGAGTAGCCTAATTTCTTGATCGTCTTCATCACTATTGGACAAGCCATCACTATCATCATGAGTATAATAACTTTTATTACCTTCTTTAGACATCTTCCCTTTGTTATGAGGGCATCTAGTGGTGTAATGACCAACTCTTCCACAAGAAAAACATTTGAAAGGTAGCTTACCTTTGAACCTTCCAGAACCCCGTTGAAGTTGCTTGACAAAATTTACCTCATCTTCTTCTTCTGAGATGTGTCCTGATTCATAGAATTTTTCTTCTCCTTTTGTTGATGCTTTAAATGCTGCTTCTTTCTTATCTGATGGTCCTTCGTTTCTCATCTCAAAGGCAGTTAAGATTCCGTGAAGTTGCGTCATAGTGATATTCTGCAGATCCTGTTTTTCTTCTATTGCAGGCACTTTGGGTTCAAATTTAGCAAACAAGGATCTCAAAACTTTCTCAACTAAGACAACGTCCTTAATTTCTTCACCCAAATTCTTCATACAATTGACAACCTCATTTATACGTAGGAAGTAATTAGCTACGCTTTCATCACTATGTGTCTTAAGAGTTTCATACTGAATTCTGAGAGTTTGAAGCTTAGCACGTTTTACTTGAGAGTCTCCTTCGTAGCTTAGAACGATTTTGTCCCATATTTCTTTGGCTGATTTGAGCTGCATGACCTTGACAAACTTTGATTTTGACAAACTTCCCAATAAAATAGTGACAGCTTTGGCATTGGTTTCATACTCCTTTCTACCTGCCGTATCTGTAGGAATTGTTGTTGGAAATGTATATCCTTTTTCCACAATTTCCCAAACCTCCGTTCCAAGCGATTGTAGATATGTTGTGGTTCTTATTTTCCAGTAAACAAAATTGCTCCCATCGAAGATTGGTTCTCTGATGGATCCCATGCTCTCTTGATTATTCATTTTTATGGATCTCCCTTCAAGAGATCAAGCTTCTTCTGAAGGACCTGCTCTGATACCAATTGTTGGAAATAATACTGAGAGGGGGCAACGGGAGGGGGGGGGGGGAATTAGTATTAGCAAACCAATAACTTTTTCATTTCATTCTCTGATTCATATACGCTACTTCAACTAAGGGAACTTGTGTGTACACGCAACTGTGTTTAATGCAACCAACGTATATCCAATAAACTTATGATTCAGTGAATTCATCATGTGTTGATCTTTAATCAGTGCATCAAAACTTCATTAACCATATAAACAGTAAACAGGTGCAGTAAAACAGAACAGATCATCACATATAAGAAACACCCATGAACACCATGATATAAGGTGGAAACCCAATGCGAGACAAAAACCACATGTTGCTGTCTTCCTTTCAATATAAGAAAAACCTGTTTACAATCTTGTACTGGCGCAAACTCATACCAGTATGCAGGCACCCACCTGCAAAAGGCTACAACCTTCTCTAGTTCTCCAACTTCTATTGGAAGGGAGATACAACCCCCTGGCTCTTGCACTAGCCAATATATTTACTAGTACGTAGGCGCCAACCTACAGAAGGCTACGACCTTCTCTTTTCCTCCAGGGACCACGTTTCATAAATTTTCAAATTGGATACTCCTGGATCATAACACCATAATCTGAAGGCCACATTTCATCCAATTTTCATACTGGACCCGTCAACAACATTGAAGCTCAAAATCAATCACCACTGCAATACAACTATTGCATTACCCACAACTGAATCACTGAAGACCAATAATCAAAACACAGTTACCAGAACACAGAGCAAAACCCAAAACTCTGCAACAACCACCAGAACCATCTGCAAATTCAAATATCATATTTCATAATGTATACGCTACTATGATGAACCAAACCAGCGTGTATACGCGCTTTTACAGATCTGCAAATATTAACTCATAACTTTGCAGCTATTCTAGACATCAATCATACACATATCATAACATTTATAGAACAAACATGCGTCAATAGTTCAGATCTAGTCTATCAATGATCAGACCACATAATGATAAAACATTAAAACCCATCATTTATCATCATCCACATAGGCGCATCCTTAGTTTAGATCAAGCGAAGCATCACAAACCCATAAACTGCATACTGGATCTCTCACTTCATCAGATATTCAATCCTTGCACACATTGGCCTAATGATCTTCTCCTCCTTATATAGTTTTAGGCCTTTCTCAATACCATGGACCAAAACCACTTAGGACCAATACCTTGGACCCAATACCTAGGGTCAATACCTCGGACCAAATACCATGGATCAAAATACCATGGACCAAATACCTTGGACCAAAACTTAGTTTTCCAAGATATATGCGTTTTTCATTCCGTGAAAGTGCATGTGTACGTTATACGCTCCTTTTGGTCTGTTAACCCGCGTGTATACGCTTCTCAGTCAAGGTGAACCTGCGTATACCTCTCTCTGATCATTAAATCTTTGTTATTGACCTGCTGCACTATGATCTGTCATGTGAGTGAGTTGCCATCAAGGGCAACACCTGTATCATAATGCCAACAGCTTCCTCCTCCTGAGTGAATTTTTTTTCTTCTTCTACTCTCCTTCTTTCTTCTTCTTCTTTTGTTTCTTTCTAAGCAACTCATCATGCTTCCTCTTCTCCTCTTCTTTTTGCTGCATATTTGACTCCAATTTTCTATTTTCTCATTCAAGATCAATAGCTCCTTTATTCAATGGATCAAATTTCCACTTTCTACTACTTTCTGTTGTTGGATCATGCTTGATCCTTTTCCTGGGAGCTAAAATGCTTGCTTGATTAGTTGTTTCTTGTGGTGCCTCCTATATCTGTACATCTTGAACTTATAGGACTTGGGAGGGACCAACTTCAATTCCTGGGTGTGCCTTCCTTAATGCATTGTACCAATTATTTACCTTTTCATCTTCTACAATAGTCATTGGTACGTAGCTCAAGGGTGTATCCTATCCTATCATAATGTGCCCTGCAAAATTTCCTAGGATCATACCTATGAAAATACCTGACTCCAAAGTGCAGGCGGTCCAGTTCTTATATTTCAGCATCTACTGCCTTGAGAATCTTCAACTCATACATTCCAATCCTCAAAGGGAAAGTGGGTCATGGGGCCTTCTTCCTCATATGGAGCACTCCTAACAATCCATTTTTCAACTGATAAGAAACTTATTGCAAGACTACCTTGTTTGTCACATATCATGGCATAACATGGGGTGAAGTTTACCACCCAAAGCATCTTATATATGTACCATTCGGTGTAGTAAACCAATCTGTGATATCATACAATGCCTTCTTCACCTGGTCGGTCATGCAAGGAGGGTTGATCTCATAAATCATCTGAAATATGACTGCAAAGAAATGCTCTGCCAATTTGTCATATGCTCTTCTGAAACTTAACTCTGACAACACCCTACAATGAAAGTAGACTAGAAACTTGTCTTGTGGCGTCCATTTCCAGTACATCCCTGGGAATTCATACGGGCATGGATCCCATCTAATAGATATGCTGAATTATAAAACTCTGGTGCTTGATTTTCTATTAGAGTTGCTTTGGCTTGCCCAATATGTCACTGCAATTCAAAATAAAGTATATTTGCCCAATTAAAGATTTTTCCTTGAGTAACAACCAAGTTGAGCATGAATATCCAATTCTCTTCAAATACTTTTGCATTCTTCCACCCATGCAGCCTATAACACATAGAAATAAGGTACTTGAACACTTCCCTCAAAATCCTAGTCGGATAAACTGCACTCAGGTGGTGTCAGAATTTGGCAAGCTCTCGACACCAGGACTTGATGATATCACTTGTGTTGAGATTGGCCCATCTAGTATAGAATCTGTTGTTGGCATATTTAGTCAGTTTCAAAATCTTGTAATAGGTATGCATGTCCTCTCCATGGTAGGTGGCAAGTTGACCACCACTTTCACTACGAAGCACTAGATCTGAATCATCCATGTGTGATAAGATCCATTCAATTGCCTCTGCACATGGCATCACTGGGAACCTACATTCAATTCTGTGTATCCTAGACTGCTTGATGTTGATGTCGACTAACTTATCTTCAAAATCCTCGAGGCGATTTTTTTTACATGAATGTGTTTAATATCCTTCCATGTGACTGTTAGCTTTGTTGGCGTTTGGCCCAAAAATGGATCCAAAACACTCCCAAAGTCTCCAAAGTTTGCTTAAAATCATGCAAATGGATCCAAATATGCTCCAAAACACTCCCTAAGTCTTCAAAAGTGCTTAAGATCATCCCAAGATCGAAACAAGCAAGGGAGGAGAGCCCTTGGAAGGGAAGAAATGCACAATCGGGAGGCTAAAACACTTCAAAATCAGTCAAAAACCCTTGTCGCAGGCTTAAAACTCAAGAACACACAGCTGCCGTTAGATCTGGCTGATCAACGGCCTAGATCTAAGCAGCTAATCGCATCGGCAGTGGCCATTGAAAGCAGTCGGAGTAGAGTCACGATGAGATCGGGCCAAGCGATATGCCGATCACTGATATCGGCGATATCGCTATCAGTGGGGAGCATTTGCCATATTATATGAAGGATTGGGAGTGAGAAACGCACGATGGCGATTTATCGCATTGCTAGATCGCTATCGGCGGAAACCATGGGCGGGGCCTATGCGCAGGCATATGCGCGACCCGATGATCGGACCCGACAGCATTATAAATAATTTCTCATAACATTTCAGGTCTGCGCCAAAGCCTTGTTTGAATGCATTTTTCGTGTATTTCATTATACAACAAAACACAAAGGAACCTTGGGGCAGTTTCGATTGCGATGAAGCCCAGACCCGAAAGGGTCTGAGAAGGGAAATACATAATTTTTTAAGTCCGCCAAGGCTGATTTTTCATGGTTTCTAGTGTTTTTCGCATATTTCATAATACGAGGAAAATAAACAGGAGCAGGCCAAGTGCGACAGGCGACAACGACCCAAGGGCGGACCCGATAGAGTAGAAAGCCATGTTTAAGGACTTTTTTAAGTCTGAGAAAGCAGAGATTGGCAGGTTTTTCATTGTATGGAACATTTTTCTTTGTTTAACAAAGAAACGATAGTTCCAAATATTCAAAGGGAGATAGAGACCAGAAAGGAAATAACAAACGCCGGAAGGGGAATAGAAAGAGCCACAACACGTGCAGCTCACCCCCAAACCGACAAAGTAGTCATGGAGCATCAACAAACAACACAGCTCATCCATAACAACAGAATCAATTGTGGGGCATCTCTGGCATGAGAGAGCTCCCAGACAGCGCAACAAACCACCCAAAATATATGAACGTTGTTATTCCTCTGTCAGAAGGAGGAAAAACCTCCAAGCCATGCTTGCCTTCAGGGAATCAAACAGTTAAGGGACGGAGGGGATAGGTTAAGACTCCAAGCCTTCTAGAGAGCTCAGGAGCATTGTAAACAGGCTATAAATAGCTGAAAGTAAGATGTAATAGAGGTTCAACTTATGGAGACTAATGAGACTTTGCTACTCAAGATTCTCATCTTCATTCATTAGTAATACAAGTTTCTTTTGTTGTTATATGTTCAATATTCCATTTTGTCTTCTGTTTTAAACTTGCACTTAAATAGTTTGTTCATTTTTTCTTTTGTGTCTAAGGCCAGATAACTGTCATCTTATCTCTGCTTTGATAAATTAGATTTGCAAGCTTCTTTTCTACCTATAGCTAGCCATTCATATGTGGTCATATACGCATATGCCGATATAGTCAGTATTTTCTTTTTCTGCCTGTAACTAGCCATTCATTTATGTTTATGTATGCATCTGTCGTATGGTCAATATTCTCCATCCATTCATTGAAACTACAAACTGTTGAGCATTAGTGGTCTAAAGCCTTGTAAGCCAAGGGTGTTCATGCATGTCTTGAGTAAAAACATAGTTGAAATGGTTATCTGACTTGATCCAAACCATCATCCATTCCAATAGTTCTGAGAACAATATTGAAGATTATGTGTTACTAGGCATCTCCGAGCTTCAACCTAGGAGAGTTTCCTGGAGTGATAACATAATTGGTGTCGTTGCCGGGGAGAGGAAACTGAAGCTCAACCACCCTGGGAAACGACATAGATCCAGATTTTATTATAGAAAAAGTCTGGGAACTTTTTGGTTGTAATCATCTATCTGGCGACTCTACTAGAGGTCGAACCTCTTGGTGACTCCACATATTAGTCCTGGCTCAGTTTGTGAGGCATACTCGGAGAAATCCTCAGAAGCTACAAGTTGATCTAGTACCTGAGCCTGAAAAAATCACCAAAGAGAGAAATATATTGTAGAAAGGAGCATCAAGTTCAGGTAAACCTTAGAAATATTTTGTATCTCTTCAAGAAAGGCTTGTAATAGAACAAATACATGTTGAGAGTATAGCTTCTAATACTAGCAGCAAAGAAAAACTCCCAGAGATTTATAAAGCTCCTTATTTTTTAGGTTCTCCTTTTGTTGTATGCCCTAAGGAAACCTCACCTCCTGTCCATCATACCCCTTTAGTCTTATCAGTCACTCCTCAACCCTCTATCATTCAGATTGCCAGTACTCTTTTAGCCACCACAGCTATGGCAGGTCCACAAGCACCTACCAAAATGGAAAGAATCATAGCTGCTAGGTATGGACCTTTAATATTGCCCACTCTTTTGAATGCTATGCCTACTAGAGAATATCATAAGTATATGCCTAAGTTCACTGGAACTAAAAGTGTTTCAACTGAAGAACATCTTGAGTCATTCTATAGCTATGCTGATAACCTAGAAATTAGTGAAGATGATGTCTGGATGAGAGTCTTTGTCCAAAGCCTAGATGGAGAGGCTAGAAAATGGTTCAAGGAACTGACCCCAACATCTATAGCAGACATTGAGGCCTTAGATGAGGCATTCCTAAAGCATTGGGGGGGATAAGGAGGATCTCCTTTATTACCACACTGGTTTGGGAACTTATAGAGGGAAAATGGTGACTTGTTGTCTGATTTTAATAAGAGATTTAACCACATGTACATTAAGATACGAGCTGAAGTGAAACCCACCACTACCTCTGCTAGACTCATTTATGACAGCGCCTTTGATTCTGACTTCTGTTTACTGTTGAGGGAGAGGAGGTGTGCTTCTTTGACTGATATGAAAGATGCAACCTTGGAAGTAGAATCAAACATCATGGCTACAGAAAATCTCAAAGGTAATGCTGATAGAAGGAGACAGAGGGGCGAGCCTTCATCATCTTTAGATCCCAATATCGATAAAATGGCCAAGATGATAGAGTCATTAGCCTCTGAAGTTTCCAAATTAAAGGTTGAGCAACATTCTGGGAAAGGAAGGGTTCCTAATACCTTTGCTCCTCCAAATCCAAATCCATATAGAAGAGCAAATGAGTAGTTGCAGATTTTGCAAAGAAGCAAAGAGGCCAATGAAGACCAAAGGGTGAAAGTCCCTTTTCAGAATACAATCATGGAAGAAGAGTACTTTGAAGAAGATGATGAGATCCATTGCATGGAAGACAAAGGCAACGCCACTTTTCTAACCAAAGTTTCCTATGAGAAGTCATTATTCAATGACCACATCAGCCAAGAACGGGATGGTGAAACTATTCTACAAACTGTAGATTAGCACAAATATAATCTGAGGTTAAAAATGAATAATGTCAAGAAAATTCCTACTCATAAAGTTGTTATCCTGTAGAACAACAAGATAATAAGCAGAAGCAACTAGCAGTTGATCCTATCATCCTCAAAGCTCCAGCCATAGAGGTAAGAGGCCTTGACAAGTCCCCTTCTTCTTTCATTTTTCAATCAGAAATCCAGAAGCTAAGAATACCTATGCCTTTGATTGAACCAGTGAAGAATGAGTCCTTCAAGAAATCTATCCTTGAGGCTCCTGAGCCTAATGCCATCCAAGCTTCCTCTCACTATGTAAATCTGCAAGATGACCAACCAGTTGTTATTCTCAGCCTGATGATTGAAAATTGTGAAGACAACTCCCCATCATTCTATGTTTATTTGTCTATTCATGATGAAATCCTTCATAATTGCCTTCTAGACACTGGAGCCAGCCATAATCCAATGCCCAAGACTGTCATGGATAAGCTCGGTCTTGACATTACCAAGCCTTATCAATTGGCCTCTACGTAGCTTAAAAAGCTAGTTTGCCAGATCACAAAGGAAGAAGGCCTACAGATTTGGGACATGTTATTTAATGGGGCTTGCTCTAAGGAAGCTGCAGGAACATGCGAAGTCCTTGTGTCCCCCACACAAGAATGCCTTGATTCATCTTTTATATTAACTTTTCAGGTCACAAATGACACAGCATAGTATGAAGCAGAACTTATCATTCAGTAGGTGTACAGAACCTTCCAAGCAAAACATCCAAGGCTGAAAACATACAAAGATGAGGTGAAATATAGACCATCTCTGCTTGATAATCTCAAATGCTGGAAAGTTTTTGAAATAAAGGATCAAATCAATAGGATTTTGCAAGTCTTTGATGAATTGGCTGATATGCACATTGACCAAGAGAAAGAAACCTTTCATAGAAAGGTAAAAAGGGTCAATTTTCAGTTTGGTGACTGTTTTCTCAAAAGGAATGCATCAAAGGAAGGAGGAGATGTTTTTGATGGCCCATTCAGTGGGTTGTTCTTCGAACTTTATTTCATTTAAGTCTTTCAAGCCTTGGTATTGTAAATATGTTGTTTTCAAGTCTTTATTTCATGTTAAATAGACTCCATGCCCAATGCAACACTAGGAGGAAGATTTGACCTTGTTTTTTACAGGAAAGGCATTGTTCTGTAGTTCTTGAAACCTCACAGGGAGACTTTCATCCCCAGAAGGAGCCAGTGTTATCTTTGTTGGAGTTTGGCCCAAAAATGGATCCAAAACACTTGCAAAGTCTCCAATGTTTGCTTAAAATCATGCAAATGGATCCAAAAATTCTCCAAAACACTCCCTAAGTCTTCAAAAGTGCTTAAGATCATCCCAAGATCGAAACAAGCGAGGGAGGAGAGCCCTCATAAGGGTATAAATGCACTATCGGGAGGCTGAAACACTTCAAAATCAGTCAAGAACCTTATCGTAGGCTTAAAACTCAAGAACACATAGCTGCCATTAGATCTGGCCAATCAACGTCCTAGATCTAAGCGGCTTATTGCATCGACGGTGGCCATCGGAAGCAGTCAGAGTAGAGTCGCGATGAGATCAAGCCAAGCCATATGACAATCACTGATATCGGCGATATCACTATCAACGAGGAGCATATGCCATATTATATGAAGGACCTGAGGAGTGAGCGATGCGCGATTGCAATTTATCACATCGCTAGATCACTATCAGTGGAAACCATGGGTGGGGCCTATGCACAGGCATATGCGCGACCCGACGACCGGACCCGCCGACATTATAATTAATTTCCCATAACATTTCAAGTCCGTGCCAAAGCCTTGTTTCAATGCATTTTTCATGTATTTCGTTATACAATGAAATACAAAGGAACCTTGGGGCAGCGCCGATTGCGATGAAGCCCAGACCTGAAAGGGTCTGGGAAGGGAAATACATAATTTTTGAAGTCCGCCAAGGCCGATTTTTCATGGTTTTTAGTGTTTTTCGCATATTTCATAATACGAGGAAAATACATAGGAGTAGGTTGAGTGCGATAGGCAACAACGACCCAAGGGCAGACCCGATAGAGCAAAAAACCATGTTTAAGGACTTTTTAAAGTCTAGAAAAGCAGAGATTGGTGGGTTTTTTGCTATATGTAGCGTTTTTCTCTGTTTAACAGAGAAACGGTAGTTCTAAATATTCAAAGGGAGACAGAGATTGGAAAGGAAATAACAAAGGTCAAAAGGGGAATAGAAAGAGCCACAGCACGCGCAACTCACCCCCAAATCGACAAAGCAATCATGGAGCATCAACAGATAGCGCAACTCATCCATAACAACAGAATCAATTGTGGGGCATCTCTGGCACGAGAGAGCTCCTAGACAATGCAACAAACCACCCAAAATATCTGAAAGTTGTTATTCCTCTATCAGAAGGAGGAAAAACCTCCAAGCCATGCTTACCTTTAGGGAATCAAATAGTTAAGGGAAAAAGGGGATAGGTTAAGACTCCGAGCCTTCTAGAGAGCTCAGGAGCATTGTAAACATGCTATAAATAGCTAAAAGTAAGATGTAATAGAGGTTCAATTTCTGGAGACTAATGAGACTTTGCTACTCAAGCGTCTCATCTTCATTCATTAGTAATACAAGCTTCTTTTGTTGTTATATGTTCAATATTCCATTTTCTCTTCTGTTCTAAGCTTGCACTTGAACAGTTTGTTCATGTTTTCTTTTGTGTCTAAGGCCAGATAACTATCATCTTACCTCTGCTTTGATAAATTAGATTTGCAAGCTTCTTTGCTGCTTGTAGCTAGCCATTCATATGTGGTCATATATGCATCTGCCAGTATAATCAATATTTTCTTTTATTGCTTGTAGCTAGCCATTCATTTATGTTTATGTATGCATCTACCGGTATGGTCAGTATTCTCCATCCATCCATTGAAACTACAAAATGTTGAGCATTAGTGGTCTAAAGCCTTGTAAGCTGAGGGTGTTCATGCATGTCTTGAGTAAAAACATAGTTGCAATGGTTATCTGGCTTGATCCAAACCATCATCCATTCCAATAGTTTTGAGAACAATATTGAAGATTATATGTTACCAAGCATCTCCGAGCTACAACCTAGGAGAGTTTCCTAGAGTGATAACAGTGACCTCAGAAGATTTGTCTATAAAACATTGTGTCTATAAGAATAGGAATGGTAGAATTTGCAGTTTCCACTACTTTGGTGCTTGCTTCTGAAACTTCTTTTGAGGCCACTCGACAGGTAGTGGAGGGCACCGTTCCAACAAATGATGAGAGAGTAATAAAACTAGTAGTTGGAACACCTCCACGTGGAAGCACACTCATGGTGAAAAAGATTAGCTTTAAGAAATCCTCTATCTATTACAAGTAATAACTTTGCAGATAATGTTCAAAGAGCCATCAAGTGTACCTAAGAGTGTAATCCTATCAAAGACGGGACAGGGTGACTGTTTATGCAAGAAAAGTACATCAAGACAAAGTAGGGTGCAGGTCGAAGCAACAGTGAAAGATCAAGGCTCACACGAAGCTTCAAGGTGCGCTTGCGCGCTCAAGCAAATAGAGAAAGATACCTCAAGGTTGTAGGGCGCAACTTTGAAGCACGAAGGAGGATCATTGTTGGTTCAAGATGTTCTTGAGTGCTCAAGGGTGATAGAGAGGACGCATACCAAAGGAACGAAGGGGTCAAGATTCGAGCCTTGCCAATGCACTATGCGCTAAAACATTAGGGGAATTTTGAGGTATAAAATGGGCCTCCTAAGGAAATTATATAATAATAATGGAAATAATAAAATAAAATTAGATTACATCATCAAATTTTAGAGGGAAAAAAGAAAAACTATTTTTTCAACTCGTATTTTCAACTTATCTCCTTATGGGTTTACTCAAATTTCGAGCGACAACACTCGTTGTATGCAGAATTTTATTTTGTATCCAAGGAGTACCCATGTTTCATACTCTCGATGGAGCCTTTTACACAAAAAATGAAAAATACATGAAAATGACTGCAATCACGTTTTTTGTGTATTTCTCATTTTTCGTGTAGCAGGGTCCACCGAAAGTATGCAACACGGGTACTCCTTAGATGAGGAATCAAATTTTGCATCTAACGAGTACTCTCGCTCGAATTTTGAGTAAAACGTTAGGGAGATAAGTTGAAAATACGAGTTGAAAAAGTAGTTTTATTATTTTGTTATTTTTAATCTTTTTACCTATTTACTCCAAAAATGGTGAATCATCCCCCATGGTTGACATCATGATCTTGAATCCGATTGGTTCTTATAAAGTTTATTTTGGTTGTACATTTTTCTTAAGAGGCCCGTTTTAGACCTCAAAATTCCCCTAATGGAGACTAAGGAGGGCATAGTGCGCACGTCTGAAGGACGAAGCTTGTGGGATGTTGCTTTGTAATGTGCCATGCGCTCAAGGAGGGCGCAATTTCTGAGAGCAAGGGTGGCTTGATGTTCTGGAGTGTGCTAAAGAGGAAAACTTGGTTTTATGGGGCACAATTTTCCAAGACATCGAGGCCTTTGTTTCCAGAAGTGCATTCTTGCTTGAAATGATAAGAGGAAGGATCTACAAATACTTATATATTTTGTCGCAATAATTACCAAAATATGGAGAGTTACATAATGTGAATAATCACAACCTGCGACATTATAATGACACTTGTACTAGAAAGAACAAAATAAAGTGCTAGTTGAAACACCTACAAAGAAAGAAATATCGACAACAAAAACATCAAAGGCAACCAAAAGAATTGACATGCAAAAACTTACTTGGGATGAAGATAGGTGAAGAGGTCCTTGATTCAAAGAGGTGCACTCAACCCATATGTGAGTGATTTTTTGAAAGAATGATTAACAAATTTGATTATAAAGAGATTACATACAAAACAAAGCCATGCATGCTCGCCACTTGTTGACAGATAAGTGAGTTAGTTAAATGAAGTGAAGTGGCTCCTGTTTTCTAGGATTGCACCCACATGCAATAAGGAAAGCACATGCATGAGGGTGAAGAGGGTGTAGTGCGCTAAAAAAGGGTGCAATGCATGTTATCTTGGAGTGCGCCTTTTGCCCAAGGAGGGTGTAGTTTCATCCACTAGTGCCTCTTATAACTGCTATGTGAAAGAGTGTGTTTTCTTAGAAAAGATGTGTTTTTTCCTGCTTTTGTGTGTGTGATGCATGTCAAACAAAGTTTGTTATTAAGTCGAGAAAGCAAGGCCTTTTCCTATCTCTGGATAAGATGATGTGAATACCCCTAAATATAAGGTGACTACACTTAGAAACTTTAACTTAGGAGGAGGCAACCCTTAGGTATAACACAAGGATAGTCAAGCAAACCTCGTGATGACACTAGGTAGCTTGGAACAACAATTCATGTAGGATCAAAATTAGAATAGGCATAAATTTTGGAGACTCGTTGTTGCAACAACAAAAATAACATAATACAAAAGTATTAGGATACATAGTAATTCATCATTATATAACCATTATAAAACTTTGTCACCGTCTCTCAATGGTCATAT